>UCOJ01001112.1:0-43833 GCA_900474305.1 Cecidostiba fungosa | reverse complement strand
CGATATGACTGAACGACGGCTTTCTACAGCTCGCATATTTTTTATTCCTAGTTTGTCTCGGATGTCGATATAATTATCGACTACAAGCACAAGGCGAGACCAAAAACAAAATTTAATATTTTATTGCGTGATCAATTTATGTAGGAAAAAATAACGTCATTTAATGACGTCATTTTTATCCACAGGGATGATAAAAAATGACGTCATTTTAAAAAAAGGATAAAAATTGAAACAAAAAATGACGTTATTTTTTTATCCAATTCCTGACACGTCAAATGACGTTATTTAATAACGTCATTAAATGACGTCATTCACTGACGTCATTATTTTCAATAGGGCAGAGTTTCTTCATACTACTTACATTGCAGTTAAGCAATACTTCATCAGGACGTAACACCCCTGAAACTAGATAGTTGCCCATTGGTACAATGGCAACTTTGTTTTATAATATAAACTAGTCCTCTAATTAGAGCGCGCTGCACGCGCCTGTAGGAGCTCTTAGCTGATCAGCCAATGAAATTTTTTGATAACGCTCTGAATTGGCTCATTTCGATACTAATCGCTATCTCCCTTTTAGAATAGGAACTAAAAATTAACTATCAGTTTACAAATAATTTTGATAGTTAAAATTCTAACATGTTACATTAGCCTTTTTCTCTCTCTCTTTTTTTTTAACTACCTTAATTAGGAAATTCTTAAATTAATAAATTTCATAAAATTCCAGCTTATTTATAATTTTAAGAATGATTTTATTTCATTTGTCTAATTTATTGTACTATATTAGTAAATAGTCTGCAATTTTATTTACATTAATATTTTTAAGTGTGTCTCCGCGGCGGATATCGTTTACAAGAAAGAAAATTTAGCGTGCGCGAAACTTTTCTAGCGTGTGCGAAATCGACAAACAAATTTTCTGAAAAATTTTCGCGTACGCTACTGATCAACTTTTCGCGTACGCTACATCTTTCGCGCACGCTAAAGACACAAGCAAGTTTTTCATTAGTTAGAAGAAAGAACGCCATTCCAGAGCTGCGGACGCTTTCCGACAAAACGTTGAACGACTTGAGGATGAATTCATGACTCTAGGCAATCGAATAGACCGTTTTTCTAGAATATTGGAAAGGGAAGTCTGTATATCGTCATAGAGAAAAGTTTAACCCAGAAAATAATGGGGGGCCTTTGAGCTTTTAGGCAAGTCTACGGCGATTTATGCGAGTTAAATTTAAAGCTTCAAGCAGTCATTTCTCGAACCAAAATGACTCTTTCTCTCTTAGAAAATGCTTTTACAGCAGTTTATATCAAAGTCAGAGAAATATTTTGGCAAACGAACTTATAAAATAGACTTGTCTTTTGTACGGCGGCGAGTCATGCACTGCTGGAGCTTTTTGACGACGGAGAAAAAGGTGTTTTCGAGCGAGAAAAGTGTGCGTAAAGCTCCGTATCGAATACTGCTTCGATTTCTTGATTATTTATCGATATATTTATACTATACTGAATAGACTTGCGTGTGCGAAAGGTGAGCTTGCAAGAAGGACAAGGTGTACGAGCGTGCGTGTGTGAATACTTTGCGAGGCAGGGTGCGAGGCCGGCCTCAATGTACTGGCGTACAGCGTAAGAATGAGTATATATAATTTGGAAGCTGAATGCGAGGGTGTTTATGCGTGTGTGCGAATGCCTGGTGAATGAAAGGGCAAACGCAAGAGCGGTATGTGAATGCGTATTTTATAGTTAATATGCACCTGTGTGCGTTTCTTGCTGCCAGATTTTCAGCTTCAACTCTATTTTGAATAACATTAGGGTGCAATGCTCTGTCTAGAATTGTTTGTGTCATCCCAGCATCAGCATTAGCCATAAAAAGCAATGGGTGAAATCTATCATAAAAATTAAATTTTAATCTTTATAATATTAGTAATTTTTTTATTAATAGAATTAATACCTGTTTATAATGGCACCGGAAATCCGATAAAAATCACCGATATTTGGAATGACGTGAATTTGTTGTACATTATTTAATAATTTAAATTTTGATTTGTGATGTCCATTCCTGGCTTCAACTATCCATCTCATTTTTGTAATAATACGAGATTCATTTGCATCATCGGTAGATAATTGATGTTCTCCAGCTTCGAGGAGTGGAGACATTCTACAAATTAATCCGGATTCCTCCAGCAACGGTATCACATCTCGATATCCTCTATCAATTAATAATAATGACGTCTCCTTCTTCAAAGCAATCGTTTATGTCTTCATCGTTATTGAATTCGTTTCGGATCATAGCTGCATCACTATTGTGACCATCAGAGAAGTAAGGTCCTTGAATATCTAAGACGTATCCGTCCGGAGCAACCATCAGTGCTGGCTTAACAAGATGGCGGCCTTTATGCAGACAAAAAGATTGACGCAAAGCTCGAAAATTGCTGCTTTTGTGACAGTAACTATATGTGCCATCAACGTATGTTATGGCTACAGCATGATCAGGTTGTGGATTGTACAAAGTGTTTGCGAACTGAGTAACGTGTTGGTGAAAGTTCTGTTCTCGTGTTATTGCATTCAATCCAATATTTTCCGGAACGAAACGCAACATAAGTGAGTTTCTCACCGTGGCAACAGCTAAGCACGTAGCTTGTCTGTTATTGTACTGGAATAGTACCGTCAGAAATTCGTCTGAGAGTCCCTGTCGTAATTTGCATAAAAACGTGAGCAAATGTTTTCTACTCACAATTCTATTTTCAGGAGGTACTCTGTCACAATACGTGTACAGCTCATTGAATTGGTCTTTTGACAAACTAGTTAGAGTGTAAAGTTCTTCATCGGATAAATCATTAGCATCACTGAATCTCTACAACTACTAATATGCACATTTCCATTCGCACAAGCTTTCGCGTATACGTGCATACTTTTCCATTTAAAGGGCAACGCGCAAAGATTTCTCGTATGTGTAATCCTGTGTGAGTTTTCCCGTGAGCGCGCCAGTTGACCAATTTGAGCCACGGAAAAACACAGAACACGCACGTCGACCCGTCAACTCCCCGCAATAGAAGCGCTCTCATTGGTCAAAAGCACGCTCACGAGAAAATGCACACGGCTTTGTGCGTTGCCTTTAAGCAGGTATTCGCACATGCATATAAGCCCTCTCATACGCACATATACTCATCTTCGCGTATAGCTTTCAATAGCACTTTCATTCATACCAGCTCTCACGTACATACCTTCACAATGACATAAGCATATATTCACCCTCACATTTGCACGCGCGATCGTAGACATTTTTGCGTTAAACCTCAATCACTCGAGCTTTTGCGTACACAAACGCGTCTTCTCAATTGCTCTTTTGTTTACACAAGGATTTACAACCGAATACACTCCCTCTTAATCGGAGATGAATTTGCACACGAAAACGCCAATGTATAATCAGTTAAACCCCCACACATTATTTTTTACTCGCATACACATTTGTACAACCTTTCAACTACAAGTACACATTTATGTAATCATATTGTTAAGACTGGGTTGGGTTAACCGTAAATAAGAACACACTTGGTTATAAAAGAAGATGAACTCAGAGACTTTATTTGTAAACGAACACGTCTGTTCTCAGTAGCTGTCATAACCAGACTAACAAAAACAATAATAGTCGCGGCTTCGTTGATCTCTTTGTCAAGGGGCTACTAGGCGCGACTCACGATGTTCGAATCGCGCGACGTTCCAGCTCGGTCACAACAATATATTCTGAGCAGCAAAAGGAAAAATAGGAGCGGGTGGAAAAGAACTTTTCTTCCCGTCGCTCGAATTCTCAATTTCTAGTTTCATTCGCTTTTGATGGAAAAGAGATCCTTTTACATGCACATATTTAAAAAATATATTATTAATGCTCCCAGGTAGTCAGAGAGGTGACGGTCTATTCGGTCCATTAATCATCCGTTCGCCTCCAAATGAAAATCCTCACGGTAATCTGTACGACTATGACAATCAACATATGTCTCTCTTAGACTGGGAAAACATTGAGGGTATGAGTGCTATGATCTGGGAGTATCAAGACAAACCCATATATGTACCAAATACTATTCTTGTCAATGGTTTGGGACGTTACAAAAAATTCCAAAGGGACAATGAAAGCACTTATGTTCCATCGGCTGTCTTTGAAGTGGAATCGGTGAATATTTTTATTTGTTTATTATAAGTTTAAGTAAATAAAGAGTGCGTTTATAAACTTTATTTTATCTTCATTTTTACTAGAACAAGAGATACCGATTTAGAGTGATAAATGCTGGGGCTGGAGACTGTCCGATGCTAATGTCAATAGATAATCACACTATGCTCGTCATTAGTCTTGACAGCAGTGACATAGAACCGGTTGAAGGTAAGAATCTATCAATCAATAAATTTAACCATAAATCGTGAATTATTTTTCAGTTAATACCATAACAACTTGGGCTGGCGAAAGAGTAGACTTCGTCCTCGTGGCAAATCAAACATCAGACAACTACTGGATTAGGTATCGAGGTTACGGTCAATGTCAGGGTCCAAATTCAAATTGGACAGCGGAAGATAGCGTTCACCAGGTGGCAATTCTTAGGTATTCTGGTGCACCATATGAAGATCCGAAGGAGCCTATCGGTTACTTTTTACCAAGATATACTAATCATACTCGGGTAATCAAACTAAATGACATATAAAAAATGTATAGTTTCAATTAATGCTTTGATTATTGATTTGCAAATAAGGCGCTGAATCCTTACAACTCTGGAACAGAGTCATCGCACCAAGTAAATATAAGCATTCCTTTACTGAACTCGTTAGCTTCGAACGATCCTTCTGTAACCGATCCCGTAGATCAACAGATTTTTATAACATTTGATTTCTATAATATTGATAATTATGACTTTCATCGTAGAAATCTGTACGGATTTAATCAAGGTACTTGAAGTATAAAATAAATAAGAGTGGCTTCATCAATTGATTATTAAATATTGATAAATTATTCTAGTGGCACCCGAATATAGAATAGGCACATTGCAACTGAATCATATAAGCTTTAAATTCCCTAAGCTCCCGTTACTGTCTCAGTATGCCATGATCCCGCCGGAAAGCATCTGCAACTCTTCTTATGTTTTTGGAAACCCAAACTGCACGGATGTACAATGCGCCTGTACTCATGTTATTAATTTGAAGCTTAATTCTGTTGTAGAGATCGTTTTGATTGATCAAGGTAGAAATAATTTTTTATCTTACTGAGTATCATGTAAATTAAAAAATTTTCTTATTATATTAAGTAATTGTTTTCTTAATGAAAATAATATCACTCAGTGATTGAATTTGCAGAAATAAAAACTTAACTTTATGACATTGGCAGGACTCTCTGGATTCCTTACAAATCACCCTTTACACTTACACGGATACTTTTTCCGCGTAATCTCAGAAGTAAATATTCCGGACGGCGGCATGACGGTTGATCGATTTAAACAGCTGGATAGGGAAGGAAAAGTCACAAGGCGATTGGATCGCGCTCCTTACAAAGATACTATCAAGATACCTTTTGGTGGCTATACGATTATTAGAGTCTACGCGAATAACCCTGGTATTAGATTACATTTAAAAAATTGACCAAACATATGAAAACTATAAACTAATTTTTGGTTCTACTTTTAGGCTATTGGTACTATCATTGCCACTTTGAAGAGCACAACAACGTGGGAATGGCTCTGGTTTTTAAAGTTGGTGAACACGAAGATTTTGCACCAGAACCTAAAGGTTTTCCGAAGTGCGAAGATTATACTCCTTTATTAATGAAATAATACCTACTTTCAACTGTTTATAAAAAAGTAAAAGTATTTATGATTATAAGCATATTTATAATGGTGTACTTCTTAATATATTGTTCATGGGTTAGCAAATTTTTTGTCCAATAAAAAGATAGTAAAAGTACAAAATTGATCTTTCTTCTGTTGTAACTAAAATGTTTAATAATCAAAAATCTTCCAGCGTATTAAGTACTATTCATGATATTTAATACTTGATGGCCTTGAAGGGGCGATACCTTAGCTCATATCTATTGAGTTTCTTCTAAACTAAAAAAATTTATTTGTCTTGTATGTGATAAATTCATATAATTTTGAGCATTTATATTGCAATTTGTAAAGTAACGGGTAAATTAGTTTAGCTTATCTGAAAATATTAATGTGCCATCATAATTTGTTAATGATTAAGCCAATGATCAATGTACAAAATTGTCGAAACTAAACTAATTATCCACATAAATTATTGAATTGTTTAATGTATTTAAAATAAAATACGCTTCCACATTTAAAAGAATATATTATACTTACAGAGCTTTAATAAATTTTCTTTCATGTACATTTTCACTGAATTAATTCTTAAAAGAATGATATACTAGTTTGGAGGAAACTAGGTATCAATGAATTGGTACGTCTTCGATATTTGAATTGTTCATCCTTCTCATTAGCATGATTAATACACAACACGTACATACATGAAAATAACATACCCATAAGACTCATAAGAGTTATGTAACTGCAGTGAAAACAATTAAAGTATTGTTGAAATTGACTGCCGCTGTTGTAATTACTGCAAGTATATAGTATGCCAGTACTTACTTCATTTAAATACTATTAACTACTATTATACAGTTAAAGTTACTCAAGTTCGCACGAACTGGATCGTAGTATGTGCTAAGATATATTATTGTTCAGAAAGTACTACAAGCTTTCTCAAGGGCTATTCCAGAAGATCGAAAATGCATCTCTTAAAATTTATGTTTCCTAGAACACGTGAGCCATTTCATTTCCATTTTCATTTTCGGAATACGTACTCATAATACGTATGTAGGTAGCATACTCCGGCAGCCTGTATATTATGCAGTCAGTCAAGGCCGCGATAATTCTTCCTAAAATATAAACCTAAAAAATTGGCAAAAAGAAGGTATCTATAAAAGCAATCCATTTCAGAAAAGAAAAACCTAGCGATCTAACAACTCGAAATCAGAAGCAAGATAACACAAGGATTCCGACAAGCTCATTTCCTTCTTGATCAGAACTGCACGCACAATCATTTCTCATTCTCGTGGACTCGGTGCTTCCGCGTTTCGTGCATGCTCTCGAGGGGAGCCCCATTAGCATATCGCGAGGAGGGCATGAAAACGAAACCAGTCTATATACGCGTGGTTGGCCTGCTCAAGGGCGCGCGACTCTATACACATTCCAGTGCGGCAGCGGCGTGCTCGCTATTGATCAAACTTGGCCGTTTCGACTGCAGAGCCGCTTCCTTACTTCCGCTGCTGCCCCCGTCTGCTCCAGGTCACGAACTTCTAAGCGTCTCGCCCTTCAGCCAGCAACGCGCAACTTATCGGATTCGCGCTGGAGGTGCCTTCTTTAAGCAGATTGACCTCCAGTAGCCGGTGTTTATCGCTTATACAAACGTGATATGCTATGTTAAATAATCGACGTAATCTCATTTGATTGAAATTCAAAGAGAAAAATTTTTGTAAAATACTTGCGATGAAAAAATAACATTAACTTAACTGTCGCGCAACATTTAAAATTGGAGGACACGCGGACCAGTTTGTTAAAATGTTTCGTACACCAGGCGGCGCACATGTACATCTACATGTATAATTTCGTAATTGGCCAATTGAACCCGGTAGCTGGAAAATCCGACAAACGCAGGATCGATGGCTTCCGGTATATCGGGCCGTATTCTCTCGCAGCTTGCTGTCCTGTTATCATTGTTAAAGCTATTATGATCTACCGCATAGTTCTCCGCGTATACCTATATACTCAGTCATATTATCTATATTTTGGTACGGTCATTACGGATTTCGAACGAGAGCGCAGTCGGCCACATTGTTGAGTTCGATATCTTATGTATATATCAGAGTAGCGATTATTTCTCGGTGTAGCTTGCGACTATTGCAATGCTCGCTCGATTTCCCGTACGGCCCAAAGGCGATATTTGTCATTATAAGCCCCACAGCTGCAGCTCGAGCTGCCAAGATCGTTAGTCATTGTCGCTGCGGAGTTGAGGTATTAATGAAAAAATCTCGTGAGATTAGTGAAACGCGGCTCTAGTAGACATTTCTAGATTGTGTATACGAAGTAGGAATTGCTTTCTGCTGTTTGTGTTATTCTCGTTGATTACTTTACTTGATATACGAATTTCATTTTGATTGTATATACGTTGGAAAGAATAATAATTTCGAAGCAATCAGCATTTATCACTTATCACATTTTTAAATTGTAGTTTCTCGTTGAAAAGTATTTTTTAGCCGTATAAAAACACGTTTTGCGAAATATCAAGCTCGCTGATCTTGACTTTTACACCTCGTCGTCTGGCATTCCACACGAGAACAGCCGGCCCATCACGCGATTACCCAGTTTATCTCTAGTCTAACCCCAACCAAGGTCTAAGTTAATGCTGCACGGATATGCATCTCGACGATTTAATTTAGATTCACCCTCGTATATCAGCCGTGAAAAGTGTCTTGAGCAATTGAAAAATGCGCTCACAAGTGCATATAGATATATAGCGAGGCGTGTGCGTGGGACGTCTTCCGTGAGCCCACACGCACGGCAATAAACCGCGCTCTCTTTCTCCTTCGATTCATCCTCCATCGATCTTTGTGTTCGGCCCCATTGTTTTCAGAAACTTTTTCAGCGTGCAATAAACGCTAGCAGGAACACAAAGAAAAGCCTGCATAACAGAATTAGCATAAGCACAAGGAGTTTTTCGTCATGCAGAAATTGAAGAACTGGAGATTAATTACATATAGCTAAAATTTAAGTTATCATTGTGCACTATATTTCGGGCAATATCTATTTTAATTCAACAATAATAATGACCGACAAATTTTTTAATATCAATAGCTTGTTTTTGATGTCGCTTATCAATTGTATGAGTATATGCTAGTTAATTTAAAAAAAAGCTCATAATGATTCTCAACATTTAACAATATCCGCAGACTTTTTCACCCAACACGATATGACTTAATCTTATACAAAACGTGCTTTATATAGCCCATAAATCTCACATAAATAAAGTCGCTAAAAAATCGGTTCCATCAAAGAGATTTAAGTACCAGGTCGTATATGCCTACACAATAATGTACACAAAAACGAAGCGCGCGAAATTCAAAGCTAACACTCCGATGTTATCCGGTCCAGGCCGACATTTGATAGAACGAGAGCGCGTGTATCGCAAGCAAGACACACGTGAAAACGACGGGGCGTAAACAGAAGAGAAGATGCGGAGAAAAGTATTATACTTTGCTATACGTTCCGCGCAGGCGCGAGCCGAGCGTGAGAAAGTAAACAAGAAAGCGAAAATACAGGAAACAGACGAATAAATCAAATCTTGAACTCTTGATGCGATTAGACGTGTCGGAAGCTTTTAATAGTGTAACTTTAAACTGCTCCTTGATTATCTAACGTTATTATAGGTATACTTGTTAGATTCAACTACTTACTGCGTCAAATGTGATATAGTTGAAGCGAATCAGAATTGATTTGATTCGCTATCAGTATATAAAAAATCAACTCAAATAAATTCGATACTTTGGCATTTCAACCCTTTGTCCTCTATAGTGAATGATTGAATAAAGCTTCATTCCTGCTATATATTAAACGAGCGGCAAACAACTTTTCGCTGAGCGTTATTACACGTACGAAAAAAAAATCGATTCCTTTATATATTGGCGCACGATTCAATTACGTCGAAGCGCGCAAAGAATCGCTCTGACTATTTTTCGAAGCTCGCGCTACTGGGGGTCGCTTCCGGATTCTATTTCGAAGCTGTCAGACTGTCTACCTATATAGGAGCGTTCAATAGAACGCGCTTGGGGGAGACATATTGATGACAATTAGTTGCTTTGTATATATGGTGGCAGTGTTTTCACGGATACATTACAGCTCTTATATATATGTGCTTGCAATAAATATTCTATATATTCTATCATTCGTCATTTTAATACAGAAGTAAAGTAAAAATGTATTGCTAAACCGAAAAGCTCATTTATCATTAAAAGTGTGACTTAATAATAAATGGTATTAATTTTCAGTAGCCTTGGACATCGGCAAAACGTATACTACATATCTATTATCCTGAATAGTATCACAAATATGCTTCCTACATCATTGTATATTCGCAAGGACAATGTTTCTACTTCATGGAAATGACATCACACACATAATAAGCACGGCCCGCGTAAAACAATTCAAATAAGTAAACAAAGCGATAAATTCTACCCTTTTTGTTAATTTTATTAAATCCGAATTTCTCAAAAAGTCGCATTCATCAGTCGAGGAAAACACATTGCGCGCGCTCTCACTCTCCCTCCTTCTCTTTCAAAATCCTTCGAACCATCAGCAAGTGCTTCAAAGTTACAACCACGCAAGAGATTACGCATCTATATCAAAAGAAGAAAGAACGCCAGTCGCAGCAGGGGACACAAATAAATTTCATTAATTAAAATCGGAATTGCTCCTGTGACCATCGGTCCGGGGCAGAGTCGTTAAACGCTGAACGCACAATAAAGCTTCGAGCAATAAATTAAAATCTAAATCCACGCACACACACACATACACACACACACAGGTCGTCGCGTGTATCGAAACTTTACTGTCATGTGTAGTGCTTATACGTGTGAGTGTATTCTCTCTCTCGCTCTCTCTCCTTTCGACTATGTTTATAAAGCAGTATAAGTATACGTACACAACGTGGTGCGACCATAAGGGAAAAGCGAGGGAGGGGAAGAGTCGGAACGCTGAATATACGATCGCAAGGCTGATTCTGGACCGCATTGCGGAGGTCCCGCGCGCGCGCCCGGACCAAGGTCAGCCCATGCTCTCGCTGTGAACACACTACCCGCCTCTGAACACTCAACTGTTTCTTTCTCTCGGGACACACGACGCTTTTTTCTCTTTCTATTCCTCGCTCGTTTTATTTTTCACCGACGCTTCCGCGTGATTCATAGTACTTCTCTTTTTGAACTTTTTTTCGAGACTGCCAGCCGGGAGTTGCTCTTTTTCGGGCGTTAATTTTCTTTTTGAAAGCTTAGGTATATGGGGACTCTGATTTATGGCAGGGATAGTGATTTTTAAGCGTCTGCGACTTTGTGAGCTGTGCTTTTGGATTTTTTATTATGATTTTATGATATTTTGTATTTCTCTGGAAGTGAACGTAACTTTGCTTCCAAGCTTTCAGATGAGATGATGATTTTAAGCTAGCAGATTATTCATTACAAAGAAAACAACATTGAGATACATGTTGCGCACAAATTTATGCACGATTGTTTCTCTAATCTTATGAGATGATGCAAGAGTGAATCATTTAATTTACACTTTGAATGCAACAAAAACAGATGATATTCTTTTTGAGTTTCTCCAAGCAGGTGTGAAGTATGTTTCCTCTCATGCTATGCGTCATAACCATATCTTATACTCGAATGAATCAGTTACTGAAGAAAAAATTGATTTACAAGGTAGTGCATAAAAATTCCCTGGTAACCATCGTTACAATAAATCGCCAATCATCGCCGTATACTTAGGACCACTATTTGTAATCTTTATTAGTCACAGGTGTGATCAAAGACGTCTTAGGCATGAGAAAACACAAAGACTAATGAAATGTGCAATTAATTCACACTAATATGCACAAAGAAACTCGAAAAAATCTTGAAACTGGAAATCATGTAAACAAAAATAGATTGTCCATCCAAGATGCAAAGCAGACCAGATGAAATTATATCTGAGCTAAAGCTGATTTGGAATTACTGTATATATCTGAAAAGACGTTAGAAAAGATGTAATAATATTATTATTTAAGATTTTAGACATTCTAAGGAATGATAACTTTGTGAGTCTTATCGAGTGCCGAATAATTATTCAAAGCACAAAATCTACCATCTATATTTAATAATTTGCTTTAATACTCCATTAATATGCAATCCAGCGGAAATCTACCAAAATCCCAAGCATATCAAATCACGAGTATTGATCCCTCTTTAATATAAAAATCGTCCTTTAAAATCAAACCCCTCGCAGCGTCCTTGGGATAAATTTGGCCGGCTTCCAAGTTCGCACGCATTTCGCCTCTTATGCTCCCCTTCCCCTGGCATTCACAAAATTTGCCGTTTCAGCACTTTGCATCTGTACATACCGATTCGGAACACGTTCAACGTTCTCGAAGCTCCGCGGGCGTGTAAATCGTAAACTCGTTACGATCGTTTCGAAGGTACGCCGCGAATGCTGCTCCTGCCGTTCCTTCTGGAAACGAGAAGTCGTAAATTGGATCGTATACATGAATATCTGAAGGAGCCACAGAGTCATGATGTTTTGTGGAAAATCTTGGAATGCGAGAATATTTCTCCGAAGATCGGGATGATCGAAAGTAGAGCGATGTCTTGAATTGAAATATCATTGGTTTGTCGGTGTGGTTGATATCTCACCGCGTACAGAAATTCAGTTTGTACTATACCGACAAAATAATTCTACAACTTCTTTTTACGGTACGGTCATCAAAATGAACGGAAATATGTAAATATAAAAAATACTTCTTTATAATCTTATCATACGCTTTCTATTCGTATTCTAACTTCCTCGTAACAATTCAAATACGAAAAGCTCCGTCATCGCGTCAAATGAATCCTATATAGGTATACATCGACTAACGGCAAATCGATACCTGCCCGACAATCATAGTACCTTCCAAACTGAAATCACGCTATGACCTTTCCTCCGTCCGTCTCGCCTCACCCGGACAATTAATTAGTCGTCCATTTCGAACGCCTATATACATATGTATATATATGCGCGCGTCCATAATAGAAAGGCGCCTCCTGCAGCATGTATGAAGGAGAAACCTTTTCCTATCACAGCAAAGCGAAATTAATTTACGGCAGTAGACGAAAGTATTTACAGACGAATGTGCCACGCAGTGCATAATAACTCTCTCTCTCCTTCTCTTTCGCACTTACGCAATATCACATTCTTCCCCAGTTGATAGCGCTACGAATATAATATCTATATACACGAAGCCAGAGAGAAGGAGACAAAGGACTTGCAGGAGCTAATTAGGGTCACATCGTCGGCCGTCCAGACGATTGATGCCGTAATCTTCGTCGTGTCGGGCGTTCTTCCTTACTGTACGGCTCCTTTTGCGCCGCTACACTCGCTCTTTGCCAACTATATAACCAGCCGAGCGACGATGGAGCGATGTAATTAAAGGACGATTGTTGCGAAGTGCAGGCTACTGCTGCAGAACGTCACTTGCACTGCGCCACGACTCGATTTGTTGCACGACGAGCTCGTGTCGGCGTCGAGCTCTAATTGAAACTTTTTGCGAGAATCCTGACGCTTGCAAATTTGATCAGTGACGTAGCGAAATTTCGCCGCGGTTGAATTTCGAGAAAAGTGCAGTCTGCGCAGCTGTTCAGAATTGCAATGGCGATGGAAAAATTATTCCGATCAAGTGCCTTTATCGTGAATCTTCTCTCAATATATTAAATTCATAGATGCGTTAAAAGAAAAAATATCGTGATGGATCTTTGGAACATTGATTTTAAACTAGATGGTGCGTTCAAAAGAGATAACTGATAATACAATGGTTCTCAATAAGCAAAAGTTATATAGAAAAACGTATACCTATGATTTATGAGTATGGTATTTATCATATGTAAAGCTCGCAATATATAGAGTTATCTATATTCAGATCAACAGCGTAGAAGGAGCGAAATATTTTTTCTTGCAGTGTGCGTATCGGTTATCATCATCAGAGTATACCGTCTGGTAACGAAAGACTTCGTGACCGAATCACGATAAGTCGGATATATGCATATATGCCCAGCGCCTATTATAATACGTCGGCCAGCGAATATTCTTTCCATTTGTATTCTGAAAGTAATCAATTGAAAACAAACAATCACTGTTATCGCTTGGTAATCAAAACAGCGGAGCACAATACTAAAGTATAACATAGCGCTATTATTAGGGACACGCAGAAATAATAATAGACATCACCCTCGCGTACAGACACGCATCACGAGAAACATATAAACACGAGAATTACCGCGCATGCATTCATATATTGGCACCTTCATAAATTTTCGTAGCTTTCAGCTCATGACACTGCTGCAGCTATATACAACTCGCGGTGTACGTGGCCAGTGAGCCGCGACCTTCCAAGTTCCTCGCGACTTTTCTCTCTCTCTCTTTCGACTGGCGCAACGACGAGCAAGCTGAGCCATGCACGTAGCTAGGTAGGGTCAGAGGGAGGCCAGCTGCAGGTCACCGCGGCGAGTGCAAACTCAACGACCTTGCCCTAACTGCAGTCGTATACATACCTATGCCGTGACGCCGGCGTGAGAAAGAAAGAGATAGCGGCTAGCTAGCCGCGGCCGCAGATGGACAGATAGACGAATGGATAGCACTATACGCGCACGCGACTTTCCGACGCCGCTCTTTCCGTGCGCTGCTGCAGTGTTATTGTATTCCTGATGCGGAGGCCGATCAAAATAACTCATCGAAATCTCAGACTACCTGTAACGTCTGTTCTCAGCGGACCACGGCTTTTCCATTTCCTGGAGAAGATAGGCTGCTCTCTCCGCGCGCCTTGCGAGAGCTTTTCAAAGTTGCTTTTTCTTCGTGAAAATGGAATTTTTTCAGCGTAATAGAATCGTCGAGACGCGATGGCGACGAAAGGTTATTCCGGCATTGTGATTGAGGGTTGAATGGATGGAGGTTGCGGGTTCTATAAGAGGAATCGTTCAGAGGAGGGAATTTGAAAATTTTAAATAGCAAGGAATTCGAATGCGATATGAGAGTTTCGTGAAAATAGAGTGAAGTATAATAGTCGATCACTATTATATGTATATATCACTGCTCTTATTAGAATAGCATATCTCAGGAACTTGTCGCGCAGTAGATTGTGAAAATATCATACAATAAATTATCTCCTTTAAATCTGCCATTTGCCAACAAGCACATTCACAAAACCGTATACATCAGTCTCGTCTCTTTTTGCCGCTGCAAACCACCGCGTCAAACTTCCTGGCTGCAAGAGCGAAATCTGCGCGCGCTCCGTATAATTCCGAGTGCAGTTGAAAATTTCTCCCTCGAAGTATAAATTCATTCAAACGAGCACAACAGAACTCTCGACGCGGTGCTAGGATAAAATACGGTATTCCATTAACTTCTTATATGTATATCGCGCGCGCATGCGTCGAAATATCGTCGAGCCATGTTTGGTCCACGCGCGACCGACATTCGCTTAATTTGCGAGAGCTATGCTTTTTGCTTATCTATATAGCTCTCGAGCAAGCGCGCGTTTCCAATTATTACCGTAATTTTTCAAGCTCTACCGGCTCTTATGCGCATATACAACAAGCGTTTCGCATTTGAAACTCGATGCTTCAAGTACATCCATTTACTTGTATAACTCGTGTGCCCGCCGATGAAAAAGGAATATCGAGTATGTGATATATTATGGTGATTATACCGTGTCGACGCATTTACAATAGACATATGCAATGTTGTCAACTTCATCATTGTAAGTTTTGTAAATGTGTTTTGTACATATTTTTTTTTTAATTATAACAGTATTAGAATACCTATTGCTCGATTTACGTATGTGCACTTTTGAAGTTTTCGCGAAGAATCGACTATACCTAATTACTCGAAATGTATATACGATAGTCATCTTTACTGCTACAGAACTCGCGCGTATAATACGCTTGGGAAATCGATGCGAAACGACTGACTCGTTGCCCTTGCCTTGAATCGAAGAGATACACGATCGATATTATATGGCGTGTGAGTTTCGGTCTGCTTATTTCTAGTCCTAGCTAAAAGTCTCAGGTATTATTGTATTGCGAGAGTGAATAATTCTTTTGCTCTCTATGCAATTTACCTCTACGAATATTAAAACGCCGACAGCAAGATGAATGAAATAATAAATCTTCAAATGATCATTCGCGTAACAGTAACAGTACCTTGATGTACAATATAATGCCCGTAGTCAATAAAGTACCTACATGATGTGCTGGTACATCACTGCTTTATGCGCTCTGTGTTTATGCGAGCATGTGTATACGTATAGCTAATAGAATATAAAAAAAATATGAACAAAATTTACTATACTAACGGAATAAAATCAATAATGCGATATCGTAAAATTAAATCTTCACACAATTTTTTTTCGTAAACTATAATAATAATCATATTCACAAGAAAAGCCTAATACCTTCGGGTTATATATTCGTTGTAAAACATTTTTTAAAAGTTTTTACGCGTTTAGCATTCCTATCTTAATTGTTGTCTAAAAATATGTGTAATTTAAGCATTTTGAACATTATGTATTTTGTTAAATAATTTATATAAATTAAAAATAAAAGTTTGAATAAAATTTTGCTTTATTATAAAATAATAACACCTGCTCTCGTACACAATGAAGGAAGATTTCACATCTAAATTAATAGCTTAATTAACGACACGAGAGTGAAAGTTGTATATATAGAATTTAATCCTGTCTCATTATACGAGGGTTATGAAATTAAAACTTTTCAAACATCGTGTACATACTTCACGACTTCATGTGCAGTAAAGAATCTAAAAATCAGCCATGACAGTTAAAAGTGCCATTAAAATTTACAACTCAAGCACATTACGCAAACTCGCGCAAACGACCTGAACAAACGTTCGAAAACTAATATGGAGACGCACACTAAACACGATCATAACCGTAAAAGAGCAAAACCAAAAAACTCACAGTTTTTTTCCACAGCACCGCAAGTGGTAACAGCCTAGACGCGTCAGACGAGGTTACTTTCTCGATATATATAGGTACAGCATGTACTATAAATAAATGCAGATTCGCGTTATATTTCGCATTCGAATTACACGTGCATATCGACTGGCTCTTGCGCGCGTATGTCTGGATACGTTATTCGCGCCCGGAGGAACAGCAACCGCGCGAGGCGACAGCGTATACCGGGTACAAAATTGAAAACCCAACGATGCAGCACGTTTTGTGGCGGCTTTCGCCTTGTTGACGCGTGCTCACCTGCTGATATCTTTCGATGGATGATGTCTGAAACTGTATATCTTTCCCAGACTGGAATTGATAATATTTTTCATAAAAATAGAGGATTAGTTAATATACAAAACGTGTTACTGCATATTAATTTTAATTTAATTATTTAATTCTGTTGCATGCGTAAGTAATGCGATTTGATGAATAAAGATATATATTGGAATTTATACGTATAAGATATGGCGAGAAAATGTTACGCACTAAAACTAAACATTGAATAAAACATTTATCGAACATTTTCTTTTACAGGATGCATAAATATATAAAACTAGAGAGTTTGTAAAAAAATTGTAATATAAAAATAGAAAAGCTCGTATAATTATCTAATCTAAAACACGTCCGAGCAAGCAAACTAGACTTTCGAGCGCTCGCGATTACGCGCGCCGAGTCCGATGTAATTTGCCGGTCGATCGCTCGCTTGCCTCGAGCTGAACGTCTTCGCGCTTTGGCTTGCTATACAAAAATTTCCGGATGAGACCGCAGGCGGGTGTTATATACCGGCTGCGATAACCTGTCGCGGCACCGCCCACGCGTAATTGGAGGATCTTCCATTACACTTCCCGTAAATCACTTTCTCGTTATGCGAGTACTTGTTCGTGCAATTAAATCGCGAGAGAAAGGAGGATGCGCAGCTTTTGATGCCTGGGTGTTTAGAAAGAAAGGGAAAGATGGATCTTTCAGTTTTACACAACATGTATGTACAAGGAAGCCGACGTGTTTGACTATTAGTATATTTTTGTTGGATTTATGTTCTTTATTTATTTTGAGTAATTGATCTTTACGCGTCGTTATTTATGTTTTAGTGGTTTCACAAATTTAAATGGAAATGAGCTAATAATATATGAAATATTGATTGTGAATACGTAATTTCTGTGTAATAATATAACATGTTGCGATAACGGTTTGGAAAGTATCCAAACAATTTTAAAATAATTTGCGATGGTTTGAAATTTGCATTTTTAATGAGATTACATTTTTACAGAAAATTATATTTATTTTTATTATTATTTTGTATCAAATGTAGAAATTACAATGCTCTGTCATTTTAAAAAACATCCCATTCGAAATTCTAAGTATTGCAGTGAGTATAACAAAAGACACACCAGTCGGCTGCAAAAAAAAAGCTGCACTGCATTCTCATCAGTACGCAGAAAAATCTCTAATGACTTCCGCGCTCCGTACAATTGCTACACAAACGTGAAGCAGCCAAGCTAACCTTTTTTCGGTACATTCAACTGCATATCCAGGCGACATCATAGCCAGCGAGCTTTTTTCAGCCTCCTCTATATACTATATCTCCGTTCTACACAGTCGCGTTTTTTCCGTCTCTCAGGGACACAAAACATAGCTAACCAGCTACAAACGAACTGCGAAACAGAGAACGAGAGAAAGAGAGGAGAGAGAGAATCGCTACAACGCCCGGTGTCATTCATACCTATATATATACGCGCCAGAATTTTGTATACAGATAACCCGAGAATTTATATTCTGCCGTGCAACCGTAGCTGCTTGCGGCTAAGTTTCATTGAAGCGTCGTGGTGCGGCTGCACTGACTTTTGTCCTGGTGTGTTGTGTAGAAATCACGAAAATGAGAGAAAGAAAAAGAGAGAAAGAGACGGTGATGAAGGCTGATGCTTTATCACGAGTATTACTAAAAATGTTGTTGATATATAGTTGTACGAAAAATTAAGTTATTATTATACGTTAAAATTCCATAAAGAAAAAATAAAATAGTAAACTATGTCTCTGTAGTTCGATGTCGGCATAAACACAGTCAATACAAAAAGCATGGTCTTTTTAGTCGATCTTTCAATCCAGAAACATAACTTTTTCATAATTTATAAAATAAAGAAAACTATCACAAAATACATTTTGGGACACAAATTGTTACAAATGAGATTGTCTTCCCGAGGCAAGTTTTCGGTTGAGAAAAGATTACGCCTGCATTAACTGCGTTTTACATTTCCGGTAGAACAAAATCACAGTTTCTTTTTATTTCGCAATTAGATAATAATTGACTCACCAGATTTTGTCGAGTTTTTGACGTAGTCTATACCTTGATGCATTTTCTTGAAAAATCAGAAAAGTCATAAATTATGTTGAAATAATAAATTTCTTACTGACATGTAAGTACCACCAGATCGGCATCCGTAGAATTGCAATTGCACAATACACTGATTTTCTAGTCTCGCAAAAGATAAAGGCACATCATATACCCGCACGTAATAGTGTGTCGTAATTATCGACACGATTCCTGGAATCCTTATTCTTCTTTTATCATAAAAGTCCTCTTTATCTTGATAAATCTGTACAACAAGATTAAGTACTCTATATATATTATACATTCTCACTAGTATGATGATCGTTATTTTATCATTTAAGTGGAGAACGTCAACCTAGCCACAAAATAAAAATCTAGAAAATGAGTCGCTCTACGAAACAAATCTCCGACAATCGATTCTTGTTATCGATTTTCAAAATAGGTTAATTGCCCGGATGCTCTTACGTACAAATGACACGCGTGTATTCGCAACAACGAGTTTTCATTTGCTATGACTCTGCTGCTGCTAGTGACAGATTAACGACGAAGATGCATCTAGTTTTCTCTCTCCCTCAATTACTGCACTCTATAGTTGGTCATGGACGTTGGACAGTTACTAATAATTCATAAGTACCTATATGAACTCATGTATATTTTGCTATTTTAAAAATAGAACAATTTTAAAACCAGGTTTCGAATTATTTTGCTATTACAAACGACAACTTCAAGGGTATACAAGAGGATTTGCATCTTACAATGTGCAGAGAAGAGAGAAGCTATAATTTATGAACTTTGATGATAAAATTAAAAAAACCAATTCATTGTCTCTCGTCTCCGACTCGTACTTCAAACTCCACACTCAGACTAATAAAAGATGTACTATTAGAAGTCGCAAAATAAAACAATAAGTGCGTTGAATGGTTCAAACTTTATGCGCTAAAAGCTTGCAGAATTGAAATGATCCGATGGTTAAACAGTTCTGGAAAAACTCGGATTCTATTTCCTCATTTCCAGAGCACATGCACTCGTGCTCGACCTTCAGCTAATCCATTAGGCAATTATTTGCTCTGTAGGATATACCAAAGCACGTGAATATTAACGTTACCCACATCCCTGTACATTCATTATTTGCATCCTAATACGCTCCATTCACTTGAAGCAGCGCAGTTATAACCACTTTAGCTGACGCAGAGGCTAAAAATAAACAAGCCATGGCAGCTGATAAGCGACAACTCGCAGCGATCTAAATGTCCAACTTCTTACAAATCACAGAACTCAATCGCGAACAGCTAAACAGTTCCTAAATTCGTCATTAATTATAAAAGCAGCCTGTCTTTGTCTGCGCAACAGCAGCACCAGCAGCAACGGCGGCGGAGGCTATGACGTGTCTCCTCCAGATCTCCGCGTCGGGTGTCCCCTCTCCTTCCCCTCTCGGCCCCTCGTTGTGCTTTCAATCGCAGGCTGCAGCACATAGGGGTGCCTGCGATGCAGCGCTGGCGCGCGCGCGCGCGCATATATCCAGGTTCCGCTGACCTACTGACACGATCCCGTGACGTCACGGGAGATAGAAACCCGCTGGAGGGTGGGAAGCGAATACGCGCGACCCTCCCTCCCCGCCGTTGCTCCGTTTCGGGGGGGCTGCTGACCTGAACCCGAGAGAGAGCGAGAGAGGCCCGCAATTGCTTTTCGCCTCGCGGTCGTTGCGGCGGAGGCTGCAACCCTTCGAGCCAACGCGCACTTACGTGCGAGCGAGCTTGTAAAGATGCTGCCGCTGATGCTACTTTGAGTTTCATGATGTTTCGCCTGAAATATTGGCCGTTGCGTTTAGCACAGGACTCTGCGCTGTATCAACTCACTGACAATTTCCTGAGTATCATACTCGTAATGAAATAGAAAAAAAGCTCTGTAATTGCTTTACAAATAATGAAAAAATTACGTGGCAATGGCGCAGAAACTAGCAGGTATACAAAAAAGCGGAGAGCGAGAAAAGAGTGGCAGGAATTAAACTCCAGTCTATATAACGAAGCGCGGAAAACACTCTCAGATCCAAGGAGATGAGCCGCTCCGCGATAAAACCGAGGGCGCGCGCGCGCGCGAGGGGGCGAGAAACTTTTCTTTTTCTACATTAATCAACTTGATGAATGCAGATTAGCCGGGCTCGTTTTGCCACGGCGGCTGCGGCAGCGATGATGATAAACTCGCTCTCCCCCGCTCTCACGGCCTTGTTTCCAGTTTGAGATTCGTTCGCGCGTCCTTTTACGCTTTTCTGCAGCTCTGCACACGGAGCATCGCTTGCCACACGGCTGCTGATTATAAATCGAGTAGTTATATACGCGTCTTTTATTCGCGCCGACGTTGCGAAATTCTGTACTTTTAATTTGCTTCGCTACTCGTGTTGCGCAAACTGTCTGTGCGAATGAGTGTATAGGGTTTATTATCACTTTTATTGCGCAATGATGACGACGTGCATTTGCTTGTAAAAGCGCAATAAAAGATGTATCATTCAAATGGGTCAGACGAGTTCTCTAAAACTTTATTGAATAAACAGAACTTGAAAGGAGTTTATTGCTGAGATATTACATCGGATTATACGGATTTTACTATCGAGTTGATGAGAATCAGTGTTATAAGAGTAGGTAAAGCTTTTCAATTCCTGTGTCTATTACTATATATTGCGGGCGTTGCGCTTATCACCTGCTTTAATGAGCTTTTAATAATTATCAAGAGCTTAATTATGCAGACATAACAAAAATTCAATTTTGCGATCCATAAACAAATACAATAATGGGATTGAAATTTTCAAAATACTCATTTCACACTTGGAAAAAATGGAACAAAAGAAAAACCTGTGAAATCTCTATTCCCCAGAAGCGCAGCACCGAAAAAAAGTATCGATCCGCGCAGCCAATCTGTACCTCCATTCACGCGGTCCTCTCTACTCATCGGCAACGTCAGTTCCCTCCCTTTTTTCACGCTTTCTCCGTATAGTCTTCTCTCGTCGTTTCGCAGTTCAAAATTCCTCAGATTCAAATGTTTATACACCATTTGTATTGAACCTTTGTATCGACTTTTCAACCGCACGCGTACCACCCACCCCGAACAAGCAATCTCCACGCGGAACTCCGTCCGGAAAAGTGTGAAAAAAAAACCTAACCAAAATAACAAGGTTAAACGCGTCTCGATTGACTGCGAAATCATCATGCGGAGGTGTAAAAATTTACTCGTCGTCGCCGTCGGCTAGCAGAGAAACGAAAAAGAAAATCCAGTGTTAAAAGGGGATAGAGGAAGAAAGCTCGCGCGGATCGATCGATACCGGCTGGAATTTCGCGAACGAGACCCGAGTCTTTCTCCTCCCGCGAAGAAAAGGGAAGGAGGCGGAGAAGGAAGGAACTGCCGCGCGGCCAATTAACGGACCTGTCGTGACCGAAATTGAAAAATCTATCGGACGACTTCCTGGGGTTGACCGACACCGCGCTGTAAACGGGTGATGATGCAATAATTCAGTTGACTCGATTCGCGATTTTTTCTTTATTGGCAAAGTTAAGTCTAAGAAACATTCAAGTTTCACGAGATAATATTCTATATGATTATACCGATGTAAATAACCATTAGCTTCCTAACCTCCGTAAAGACTTTTAATTATTCCGCGCAGTGCGCAATCGATCATATAAAGCGTTTTTATACTTCACGAATTCAGGCAACGAAAGACCAATAAAGCAATACCGCCGATCCATCATTTTCCCTTAATTACAGGCGTCGAGCCACGTCGGCGCACCCATGATACAGCCCCTCAATATCAGCGCCTCGGCAGAATTTTAATCCGCAATTCGCCATGATTCATTCATGAATTTCTCTCCCTCCAAGTCGACGTGTTCTTTCTCGGTATATACTACATATATATATATACGCCGCGTTACATAATCCATAAAATCCCAGTCTCAGCTCGCAGTAGTAGTAGTAATCTGACTCTCCTCCACTTTTCAGCGGTGCGCGGGAATCGATCGTAACGTCATTTCCGGATTATCGGGACTACTAGCAGCTCTGGCGGCGGGTTCAACGTCGTGGCTGGGCGAAGAAAATCCCGCGAGAAGCATTCCGAGGGCCTCGAAAGGATCTTTTGCTAGAGGGCTCTATGTTTCGGTCGGCTGCACGCGTCCGTAGCACCGGCAGGCTGCGCGTCTCCGATTGGATTTCCAAGGTGGGCTTTATACCGAGCTTTCTTTTCAGACTCCTATTTCTCTCTGAGCTCCGGAATGCTATTTCGCTGCGGTGAAATAGACTCTTGCCGAGACGTTATTTACCTTTGGACGCGATGCAAATATTATTCTGTATCGACGTTCGCGGAAGTTGAAATATTTTCTTGACGACAAGCGATCAATCCATCATCCTCAGCAATAATCCGCCACGATCCAAGCCAAATTCCACGCGCCAGCTCGTGTCGCGTCTTTATACACAGTCTTTCATTCTCCTGATGCACGAGTCAGTAGTCAGCATATATACAGAGGCGTGTGACGCGGCTTTGCCAAATGGGTCAGCGCAGCCGTCGTCGAGTCTCGCCCTCTGCTCCTCTCTATATATACGTCTTTCTCTCTTTCTCCGTATAGCAAAGTCCGTGCGAAGGTTACGACCCTGGCCATATCCAAGCGCGGCAGCGCATCAGCCGCGGTTGAACTTATACATAAAAGTGCATGCGAATATAACGAAGAAGCAAGGCGCCGCGGCGTCGAGGGCGGACCTTCTAACCGAATTATATACTCGCTCTCGCGCGAGGAGGAATTCGCGCGGCGTCCTCGAATTATGCCCGACATTAACCTTGACGGCGCCGAGCATTGCAGCCGGCAAGTTAGCATCGCGCCTGAGCTGCTACCGTGACTCGACTCGCGGAATGCGTCCCCGATTTCAAGTAGATTAAGTCGAGATTCGTTCTTTCTCTTCATCGCTTTATTTCGCCAGTGCTGTCGGTTTTTAGCCTTCTTTGCGGAGGGATTTAGCCGCGTTGAAAGTAAGAGCGTGTGCCAAACAGATTTTTTGTCTCTTGGAGGGTCGTTACCTTGATGAGACGGACGAGAGAGGATCAGGAAGATCGTCAAACGACTTCATTTTTCAAGGGAATGCGCAAGCAGGGCCGAGTAGTTTAAAGTCGCATCAAGGGCGGTAAATTTGTTTTGAAGATGAAATTGAAAAAGGCTCGACACGTGAATTTGAAAAGACAACTTCGTCCAAGCTTTAGTCCGTAAGACGATCGTCGGCGCAGCTCACGAAAATTCCTGCTGTCTATCCGCCCGCAGATGCTGTTCCTGTGGTCGAGAGAGCCTGTACCAGCAGCGGTGGGAGCGAGTCCTCGGGCCGGCCCGTGGTTCGCCTGGTTTGCCACGGCGGTTCTGCTCTGGCGTTGTCGCAGACGCATAACCAGGGCCGTGTTCGGCGCGACGGCACCTCTGCGGTTGCTGAAACGCAAGCGCGGCCTCTCGACGAGCGTCGTCGTATCGAAAGCTCACCATCACCATCATCATCAGCCCAAGACGCAGCAACAACAAATGCAGCTGCAGTCCAGGCATCACCATCACAGGAGGCATAGAGAGGCTTTGCCGAACACATCTGACAGTCCCGAGGAGCATCGGCGCAATCGTCATTTAGTAAGTTTGCTGTACTTACTCGAAGTACACGAAGCTCTTATAGATGATCAACGAGATGAATAGTCAGCTTGTTTTAATTGTTAACAATATCGATTTAAAATATAAGAAATCATCTTTGATTATGATGACTTCATCAAGCATCGAATTACTGACGTATGATTTTCCCTCACAATCAGAAGCAGCATCATCAAAGCAGCAGTAGCAGCGACAGCAGCAGCAGTCCGAGCGAACAGCAGAAACCGCAGGCACAACGTCGCGAGGTTAACGCGGTGGTAAAGTCACGCCTCAGACGACTGCATGCGGGCGACGGACCACACATGAACGTAGGTCGCAAGCTCGCCATGAGCGCGAGCTGCTACCAGATCAGCCAACAGCTCTACTGTCGAATGACGAGAAGTGGCCGCGTGTACGGCAGGTATCCTACGAGATCATCCGTCAAGTAATAGGTGGACCTCCGTAAATGACTGTTATTGTTCTTCTTGTTGATGCTGTAAAAATGTGCTGTTTGTGAAATCCAATGTGATGTAGGAGCTGTGTAAAATTGCTGTAGTTAATTTTTAAATCAGGAGTAAAGTGATGGTGATTGTAAATGTATCAATTGTCAGAAATACATCCGTTGAATGAATATGTATTTTTAAACGTAATGTTGGTTTGTGCGATGGAAAATACAAAATTTCTAGTCAAACTATGCATGAAAAATTTACAAGCTGGAAATAATTATTTTCACATTATAATTATCAATCTCATTTTGTTGCTCGAAATGTCATTTCCACTCGCAGATATTTTATTTTTCTTAAAATTGCTTCAACTTGATTAAACTGTCCAAATACGTTACGGCATAATTATTAAATGTCAATCAAAGTTAGCATGGTTCGTACACACGACGAATTCCGACATACCATTTTCGCTATGCGCAACTGAAATGTATATTAAATTATTCAGTATGAATAGTTGTGGTCTAGTATATTTAAGCTTAATAGGACTTTAAAATAGCATTGCAACTGTCAAATTCCCCGTGAAAGATTTTATGAAAACATTTCTAATAATGCGTGAAACATAATTGCGTCCTAAATTTAAGGTCCCTCTCTACATTTTATATAGTAGTCTTAGTTAACATCATAAGCTTGTTTATAGCCCTTGCTGCAGGTGTCGTTGTATTATACTTGTTACATCCCCCAGTGAAAGGAAGAAAGAACGAAGAGGTGCGTGTCCCACGTTAAATTCTTTAGTGGTCCTGAAAAGAGCCGGTTGGCTGTTTTACTCTTATCGAGGCATGAATCGCGGTTTCTTATGCAGCGCATTCACCGCGTTAACTTTGTTGATGCTTCTGTTTATCAGGGCTATGTCCGAGACGAAGAGTTAAGTTAGCGCATCGCCGACGAAAGTGTGTGGTGGGGGTGATCGTGCGCAAGTAAATATTCATGAGTCCGTAAGTGTTTCATGAGATAGTCTCTTCTTATGAAGCCTTTCACGCACGTGGGGCACTAAAAGAGCTTCTCGCCCGTGTGTATGCGTGCCTTGCTAACTCGTTGCTCTTATTAAATGATTTGCCACACGAGCAGGCAAACAGGCGTTGTCTTGCGGACGTACGTTTCCAGATAGGAGAGCTTAACGTACTTTTTACCACAGCCATCGATGTGACAGACGTGTATAAGTTTGCCGTCAGGCCTTACCAGAGTTTGATCCATCGTAGTGTAGTCTCTATCTCTCTCAAATACTAAATTTCTAATTCTCGAAATTTATATAAATATAAAATTGAGGAGCTAGAGTAATCTGTACGAGCAATTTTAAAATCTTGATATTTAGCAATATTTCAACATTGCTTGGCCAATTTTGCCACCATTAGCCAATGATTTTAGTAATGGTTGACCGAGAAACTCCAATATTTTCTTACGGTTTTATACATACAGCTCGCCGACTCCTGTTTAATACATTTTTAAATTGTACAAAACGTCAAGAAAACTTTATTTCAGCACAAATAACAAATTCACAATGTTATATTATTAATAAGTAAACGGTAGATCAATGTATATAATCAAGAGGCACATTTGAACGATTTTTCCTATTAGATTGCTATAAAGAACTACAGTCTGGGCTCGGCAATCGCGCGCAATCTACGCATCATAATCGATCATTAGTAATTTTTTTCAGACCGAAATATGATTTCTTACTGAATTTTAATGGAGTTACGGAGCTGTAGTTTCTCCCGTTTCCTGAATAACGTTATTAGTATACTATATCGAGTGTAGACAAGGACCGGAACAATGTAACTGTGAGCTTTTGAAGCTTGACTTCTCAGTAACTGCTTGAATTTTATGATAAGAGACAGCATCAATTAAAAAAATATTACCGGGATAAGCGAAAAAATGCGAAGTGAAAAAAACTATCAACTTTCCTCAGTTACGAAATCAAGCTTCTATTGCAAAAACAAACACAAGGAAGCCTAACGATTCGCAGCACGTCGCCGTCGCGTCGTCAACTCCTCGATATTTACTTCTCAAACTCTCTGCTGGCGTCTCTCTCTCTCTCTCGCTCGGTCTCTGTATCAAAATAATTTCCTCCCACTTGCAGGAAAGTTCTTAATCGAGTTTGGCCAGGGATCAAGTTTCCAGCGGGCGAGTGAGCGCACTAACGACCGGCGCGCTTGGGCGACGTCTTCTTTTGCGCCGGCTGATCGTACTGCTGACCTCAACCCACTTATATATACATACTACTTGTGTGTCTGTGTATACATATATTTTTTTTAAACGAGTGCAGTCGTAAGATACGAATCCTCGCGTGCGAGCTTTGGAAGGTCGCGCTTTTTGGCTCCTCTACGTCGGCGCCCGCTCGAACATCTTTTTCGGCTGCGAGAAAGGGTCGATGAGGAGGACTCTTTGAGTCGCGAGTTTCACGGTCTCGGGCGTGTATAGTAGCATTGAGCAGAGCTCTGTGTTTTATGCGAGGATGCGATTAACGTTTCTCGGGGCTTCTAAGAGCTTCGGAAAGCTTTTTGTCTTCCCTTATCTGCGTGGGTGTTCGTGATGTGTAACACTTAATCCTTCGGTCTGCAATGTCGCCAATGTTATATGTATTGCTTGGAAATTTCGCAATTTTTTCTAAAGAATTTCTACAGCTAAATTGTTGTGACAAAGATATTTTTTATATTTCACGATAAGTTTTATAATTTTATAGATAATATCTAATAGCGTTCTTACACGCATAAAATGATAACAAAATAATTGCTTTGGAATACTTTTTTTGAAAGAGGTAAACCAATAATTAAATAAATACACATTTAGAAGTTAATCAATCTACCAAAGCTTTTGGTATTAATTTATTTATTAAAATACAAATTGTATTTCCTTGAAGTTTCTGCGTAAAAATTAACAAACTCTCAGAATTCTTCATTTGGAAAAATTAAATTATTCGAACTGTATCATTCAACCACTCATGCTGAATTCTTTATATGAACCTCCTCGAGACACTCCTTTACTCTAATTTATAAAGTATTAGACAACTAGAAATTCATAATATATTCTAACTATCTAATCGATATTTTTACATACAATCATCGAATAATTCGACAATTATTGAATGAACATTACAAGATGGTAAATAACTAAATCTTTTAAAACTACACGAACTCTATTCGCAACAATAAATAACTGTAACAAAAAGAAGTAGGAAAATTCAAAAGTCATGCAGTTTTTTACGATTTGAATAACAAATTTAGATCGCGTGTAATATTTTGGACTCACACATACTTTCTTTAATGTTATAACCACATACACAATAGACATGTGCTTCGGTGCCCATTGCGCTCTATACTGATCTGCTAATTTTGCAGGATCGAAAGAAAACACAATTTAAAACGCGGCACATATAGGAAATTTCCCTGTTCTTTGCAGCACAATTTGCAGCACTATAGCTTTTTCTCTCCACTATCTCTTCCGCGAAAATCAATAAGCCTCGGTCTCTTGCACTTGAAGGGTCTAGGACGCGCACTACTCGCGCTCTTGGCCCGCGCTATAGCCTTCGCCATAATGTTTGCTGATCCTGTTAGTTGTATGTGGACCAATTGACTCTCTCTCTCTCTCTCTCTCTCTCTCACTCGTCTGGTCGGTAGTGCACAAAAGCGAGTCGATCCATCGTCGATACCAAACACGATTATCGAATTACCGAGTGCCAGCGTCGACAAAATGACTATACCCATCGGCCGTGAAGTCATTTCGGTGCAGACGATTTTTAATGAGTATATTATGAAAGTAGCTGACGCTTATTGCTTTGCGAGCTTATGCAGGTAATTGCAAAACAAATTGTTCGTTACATACATGTCAACAAAATAAGATTTTAGATTTTAGAAAATAATCGCAGAGGTTTTGTATTAGTTCCATGTTCTACGATACTAAACTGATTTTTACCACCAATTTTCCTTGATGGCAATGATTAATTATGTTTTTGTCATACAAGGAAATTATCGTATACCATATCGGTATCATACCCCGTTATCGTTACCATAGCTGTTTTGGCTTTAATTTTTCACTGACGTAATGGGAATTTAAATTTATAATCTTAATTTTCCCCTTAGATCACCTGCTATACATAGTAGTAAAAATTAGCTTAAGTTTTCAAAAAATTGAGTTACTGTACTATAACAAAACAAATTCAAAAAAGTTATTCAAGTCGCACTTATTGTTACTGATAGCCGGACCTAAAAATACTGGAGAACCCTCCCCTATTTATAAGATATCTCTAATTAAAAAATTCAATGAAATGATTATATTCTGAAATACAGATCATTACCAAAAAAACCACGCTAACAAAAATAAAAATGTCTCAAGATTGTTCAAGTAACTAAATAAATCAAAGAAAATCAATATAAAATAAATATTTGCCACATACTGAATATCATTCTAAATTCAAAAGCAACAACAATCATAACAAAATTACGAAAAAAAGACCTGTCTGTTATTAACCCAATTGTATAAAAATTAACTCGCACCATCGTCTTCAACGCCAGCGGCGGCGGTAACAGCCGCACCGTCTCTTTCTCTTCCCCTTGGCAACTAGTGTCGTAGCACGACATCTATAGCCATAGGTGCGAGGACAATGAGCCCGTGCAACTTTCATATCAGTGATGTGCCAATTTTCGTGGCATAATACACCAGCTACCGCCGCGGCGCACTTTCAGAATGGGCGAATGCGTATATCGGACGCGCCCAGAGAGCAGCGTCGTCGAGAGCTGTGTATAGCGAAACGAGAAACGCAAACTGTGCCAAATTTAGAAGAGAGTTTGCACGTGGGTGTATACGTGTGAGTGTATAGTGTGCGCATATTACCCGTTTGTGCAGCCTGTTCACGCGCAACTTGCTCTCTGTTGATTTTCCCCTTCAGCGGGGACGCATAGTTTCTCCGGCGCGCTACTGTTGTCTCCGCTCTTGTTTTCTTGTTGGTGTGCGTGTATATGCCTCTATGTTTTTATGCGCGTGTCTACTTTGGAGTAACTTACCAACTCTTTTGTTATACTTACCGGTATTCGGTAAGGGTAAATAATTAAAAATGTAGTTGCGGTGCGTATTTCACCAAGCACTTCGTTACTATTGCCAACCACTTTTTCGTGCTTAACATTTAAATCGGTTTCATACGTGTTTTTCATACGTCATTTGCATTTATGTAAATGGTATTATTCGAGCGATGTTTATTTTTCAGTTGACATCACCAAAGTAGGTTAGCGAGGACAACGGTGTATACACACTGCAGCAAATGACAGAGCTGGAGGCTGTTTATGCACTTGGCCTAACACAACAGGGTCAGTCAAATCGCAGCTACCCAGACTCGAGACATCAACTGGGCGTTCTGTGTTCGGGGCAGTATGATTAAATGTCTCTAATGTTCTATGACATCATCCTGTATTAGATACTGAACTGAATAAGATAACCACGAGATATCTCTTTGCATCATCTGTGGAAGTTAAAAATACCTTTCATATTCAAAAGTGAATGTTTGTTAGTTGGACGCGTTCAAAATATCAATTTAAAATAGGTCTTTTCTTAAACGTATTAGTTTTGGTTAGAAGAGCGACGATATACATTCGGCTACTTCGCGGATAACAGCAGTAATTAGGCCTGGGGCGTGAAAATTTCAATTTCCCAATTAGTCGAGCCGTTGAATCATTCATCCCCATCGGAGGACACCGATCACTCTCCCGCAGCGCTAGTCGTCAAATTTGCATTCATTTTCACAATGTCGTGTTGGAGGGAGTCGGGGTATAATGCGAATCTGCGAGGGCGCGTCATAAGGCATTGGACATGAAGCGACCCTGCAGCGATGTAATTCAAATGACGCGTGGGGGATCAACAGAGAGAGAGAGAGAGAGAGAGAGAGAGAGAGAGAGAGAGACTCCGAGGAACTGTATATATATATACATATAGATATATACCTATATTATAGAGCGTTGCTAAGCGGGGATTTACCCAAATAGAAAGTAAATGAACTAATTATTTAATGCGCCCAGGAAGCGTCTAATCTTTTCATTATGTATAGTTAAAGCAAACTGGTGCGCCCATTGAATCCAGGCCATACCTAAATGCATGCATAATAATTTTTTAATTAATATTTCAAAATGTAATATTAATACAATCGAGTATATAGAAAAAGGAATTTTTTAAAAAAGCTTGAAATATTTTCGCACAAAAGCTTGCATCTCCAAACTTTGACCTGACACTCTCTGATGTATGCTCGTGTCACACGAACACGTCAGCACTGTCTATAACGCACGCAGACGGGCTTGACGCTCGAACGCAAAATTTCGTTTGCTGATGCTATAACTATATAAAGCCTCGAGCCTCGACAGCAGATTCGAGCAAGCCAATTTTGAAGTTTCGCGAGACGCGCGACGAAATATCGTATCCTCGAGAAGAGTACCTAGTCGTTAGTATGGAGATTCGCCAGTGGCTCTTCATCTCGTATAGCGGTAAATGAGATCCCACGAGCTGCGCGGTACCGATGATGGTATGGCCCAAGTTTTCACATTATTCAATCTGCGAGAGCTGTATATAGGTTCAAGCGAAAACTTGGACGAGCGCGGATGTGCTGTATTTGAAAAGTTCTGCTGATGGCACGAGAATAGCTGATACTGGCAGTTCGATATTTTTCTAATGACGTCGCGTGTGTAACAGCATTTACTCGGGATGAGGTAGGTCGCTGAAACGAGAAAATCTCCAGGACAAATTTTCGAGCTCATCGAAAGTTGGAAAGTTTTTTTTTCTTCTTTTCTGGAAAATCAGCGTTTGTATAGTATACATACGCAGATCAGCGAGACAACTTTGCCCATTTAGTCGGAGAGTTTTTCTGCATCCAGAGTCGAGCCATTCGAAATTAAACCCAATATAGAGCAATAACCGAGCGATTGGTTATTACTGCTCCTACAATCTAACAAGCGCACCTCGCATGCACAACAATGCAAAAAAGTGTATATAATAAAACCAACAGCATAAAGCATTATTGTCGCCGAACAAGACACGACTTATCCCTATCTCATCGCGCTCGAACAAGCACACGCCAACTAATAAAGGAAGTAAGCTCGCGCGCCGTATCATTCGGCTACTTCTTCGTGCGACAGATTGATTCATCGCGGGATAGATCGTGCGAGCGTCCCGGAACACAGGAGAGCCCGCCGATCCGTCATTAGTCACGATCTTATTCAAGAAGGCCAGTCTCCCTGTCGACCCTCACGCGATCGCTCGTCATCAAACTCGCTGCCTCTCGTCGGCATACTCCGACACCTATACATCTATATAACACACACCGCTGCTTCCTCTCACACACACACACACATGTATATAACGTACATAGATGTACAGGAGACGGAAGCTTTGGGGCGTTCGCGAGCTATTGATTTTGGCACGGGGACCCCCTTTGAAGTGTCGGCCTTTTAACTACGTAGAAGCGAGAGAGAGAGAGTTTGCGTGGGTGTGTATGATCGTCGAAGCGGCCTGCCGATACTCGGCCTCGACGCCGGCGTCCATCAGTATAGTGCGCGGTAAGCGCATCTATTCGATAATAAATAATGCGCTCTCGCTGCTTTTCTCTTTTCTCCACTTTGTGGCCGCCGAGCGATCGAGCTTTTTTTCTTTGTCTTTTTGCGCAGCATGTAATGCGAACGAAGCGTGTGAACGCTTCCGCGTGTGGCGCTATTTGGCGCGCTGGACACGATCGAGCGTAAATAAAAAATGCTTTATCGGGTATGATGCGCGAGAGGATATACCTACGGCAACACGCTTGATCCATACGTGCTTGGCTCGAGCTTTTTTTAGGGCAAAGCCACCAGGTCATAGTGTTTATCGCGCTTCGCGGAATGCGGCTCCAATGAAGCTCGGCAATACATGTGTTGGAAAACTGGAGAGAAAATAATAAACTGCATATTTTGATTTACCGATTATTATATACTATTATTCTTTGGTTCTTCTCTACTAATATATAAATATAGCAAACGGGGAAAAGGTTACTCCATTAGATCATCGGCGAGGAAATAATATTTCGATCAGAAAAAATTTCCAGAAAAAATCGGCAAAAAATTAACGCATATATAACATCGTAAATTGCCGGTTTTTTCGTCGATTTGCATTTTTTTGTTGACAATAGCTAACATGAAGGTTATATAAAGAGCCTATGAGATTTCTAAGTATTATCATAAATAATCTAACGCATTAATACATGTATACAGACCGAAATATTCTTTCCTCACCCAGATTTATTGGAGCAACGGAGTTGTAGTTTTTCCCCGTTTACTACATAATACAGTTGTACTAATAATATCCAGTGTATAATTAGAAAGGAATCTAAAAAAACTACTTTTTCATTATTTCTCTCATATTTAAATAAGCGATCATCCTACTTGAGAGCCTTCCGTCCGAAGTTCACAAATAATCATGGAATACTTATTCGATTTCACAAAATTTGCAACGCAATCTATTCCTCAACTTCAACGATAACAGCCTCATTCCCTTGTCAGCACAAAAAATGTAATATATTTGTTATTAAGAAATCGTGGAGGGCGGGACGCAGATACGCTGTCACTTCCGCGCTCTTCAGCGCGTCATTGAAAAAAGCGGCGGAGAGAGAGGAGAAGAGATGAAGCGATTCGATCTTCGTGATAAGGAAAAAAGGGTCGCTCTCTAAGAGAGGCTGTCCGCGCGCGCGCGCGCGATGTAGATATAAATTCCGCCTCGTCAGCAAGGCGGAACGGCGCGCGGGCGTAAAAGAAAAAAATGCGCCGGACAGCTCGTCGGTTACAGGATGGTCCGAAATTCTTGAGGGTCTCCTCCGTCAAGTGCTCGCTTTAAATCTTCTCATATATCTTTGGCTAACATTTTTTTCCAACTTTCATCTGTTATAGAAAATAAATTACCTCGCATCATCGATCGCAACAAGCGACTTATTTAGATATAGCAAATCCTGTCGTTATATATGCTTTAGGTGCGAATATTATCGCGCATTCGTATACGACAGCCGACTTTTTCTACTGCTGCGAGAGAAACGGCTCGGGCGAATAATTGAATCGCCTACTGCCGACGGCTAGTGCTGCCCGGTGCACCGGCGGACCCTCGACCGACGTTCTTATCTGACCGAGCGGTGCATTTTCTAAAGTGCTTCCGTTTTATCGTGATCGCCCTTTACGTGATTCATGACCGTCGCTGCGCCTCAAGCTCGGAAGGACGAACGTGTATTAGAATGTTTTTGATTATAAGATACGATCTCGAGTCGCGCGCTACCGCGAAATTTGTATATTAACTTTAAAGATATAACTAGGTTGTGGAATTTAGTCCAGCTATGTATATTACAGTTTAATATTGCTTTTTCAAAAATATTTCTCGATTTTCAATGTTTGTAAATAAAAATTTACACAAAAGAATATAAGCTAGTTGATGAGGCTTTTTCTGTGAACGCTCAAGCCCGCAAACATTACCACTTTGTCGTGTAAGCAATTCTCAGTCTACGACACGCGACGACGAACGGCAGTTAAAAAGCTTCATCCAATGTGTCACGTACACACCGATATATGTCTATACCGCGTATGCACAGTCGTGTATCTTCGAGATTCCGCTGAGGCTGCAGACCACGCTATCGGTATAAAAAAAAAAAAAATAAAAATAAGACCAGATCGCCAAGTTATTATCTCCTTTCTTTGTAGCACATACGTCGGACGCGTTCTCATCTGCTCTCCGCGACCCGCGCCGTGTAACTCGATACGCTTCGGTATACGAGAACTGATATCGACAAATTGCCGAGAAGACTAGCTTTTTGTACTCTTTGTTGACGGAAGAGATGCTGTGCTGCAGGTATACGTATCGGGTACACGGATCGGATTAAAAAGTTTGCGTCGTGTATACCTATATGTTGTTTTGCGTGCGGAGGTTTGATATACCCTCGATCCCAAACTCAATCTTTTAATCTTTTTCAATATTTCACTCTGATGCTTTCAGCCCTTAAGTAACTTTTTTTATCGCGTCGTGTATAGGATTAACTCCTTCTTTTTTCATCGAACGTTATTTTTTATAGAACGACCGTTGTGGACTATTATCTCTCTCATATTTTTAGTTCATCCAGAATGATTGACAAATCGAGCGCAACTGAAAAGCCTTTATAAAAAAGGATCGATATGTTAATTCATATAAAGCCGCGGAGAAATGTGCAAAATGCATCAGGCGTGAAATATTTAGACTCGATTGATTCGCCATTAATCCGCGCTGAGCGCGAGTCGCCAGCGCGCGTTACCTTGACCGGATGCGCGAGGAAAATATAAAAATACAGTCTGCCCGTAAATAATTCAACGCTTTTTCGGAAAAGTTCGGTTCACGCGCGTCTATATTTGTGTGGCTGACAGTCGCTTTCGCGCGCAAACACAAATATTTTGCGTGCAGCAGCGGTGCGTTTAGTTTATGAAAGGAAACGTACAGTGAGATTGTGAAATCGTTGAGCGAAACTAATATGAAGCGGCTTCGTAGAGCGGATTCATATTTTTGTAGTGCGTCGTTTATTAAAAGTTTTCACAATTGTTTGCGCTGTATTTTGTGCTTTTTATTCTCTTAAATCAAAGCAGCGAACTTTTCAGTATATCAAAGTAGTTATAATGTTGAATTTAAAGAACACAACCATATCGTGCACGCAGTTGTTCGTTAAACCACAGTCGGCATTTACTTCGTAATACAACACGCACTTTAAACATTAAGCGGTCATATAAGAAACGATTCGTAAGAATAAGAGCTCTCGAAAGTGGCAACAAAAAGCACGCACCGCTCGAAGCATCGAGAAAAGGGGGTCAACATCTCCGTTGTATCGGACGCGGATATCCCCCTCGGCAAAAAAGCGAGTGTCTATGATCGAGAGCGATGACGAAAAAAAGAAAAAGAAGAACTGTCCAAGCCAGCCGCAGCAGCGGTAATTGAATTGGATTCCCCTAATGAAGCTCTTGTACCACTACAGCTTTGCGTGTTGCTGTTATCAGCAGTTGCGCCTACATTTATCGAAAGCCGCGAGGGCGACGTTTGCACTACTCCTGACCATGTGGGTAATGTGCATTAGCAAGGATCGATCAGTCGGCGACGCGGGAAATAGATGTGTACTGGATACTGATGTTACTGCTGCTGTGATTGTTTTGGCGATGAGGGATATCAAGTCTCATAATAGGCTCATCAACTGGCAGGAATTCGACGTGTGTATAGTTTCTCTGGACGCAAAGAATTTGAGATTTTCAGTGAAAAACACCGCGTGCGGTCAGACGAGTCAAAGCTCCTTGAACAATCAAAATGACGCTACTCTCACTCGTGAAAATCTCCTCTAAAGTATACAAACGCGCGTTTTGAGCAGCGATATCGTCGTGAGCGTTATCTCATAATCGCGAGAAACACGTGCCGCAACTATAGCCTCCGCAAAAAAGCGCGGCGTCAAAGCTTTCTCTCCCCGAGGCCACGTGTGTCCCGCCAGAGCAGTGGGGATTAGCACACGCATACAATACACTACTGCAGCACGTAATACGGACACGTATCCGTTACTGCTAGATCAGCAGAGAGTAGGTACAGCATGAGCATATCAAGCAGCAATGTCCGTCCGAAAGGCGCATATATATCCGTCGTGTCTCATGATGATAAAACATCAGCCGCGCACACGGACGCGGCTAGTCGCACACAGGCTCGTTCATACATAAACGCGAGCGAACATGGTCAGTAGCCAATGCGCCGCCCGGGGGTATAAGCCAGAGACACACCAGGACGGTCTATAGCGAGCGAGAGTAGAGGGTGGATGCGCCGCGGGGGTGGCGCGCATGCGCGCCAGCGGTATCGACGCCCGGGCACACTACCACTACAGCTAGATGATGCAGGTACCGCTGCTGCTCAGCCCCACACACACACAGACTTGGAATTCTCGTCGAACAAAGCAGCAGCAGCAGCAGCAGCGGTAGGGTGCAAAATTCGCTGGAGGAGGAGGGCGAGAGGGAGGCTGCTGAAGCAGCAGCAGCAGCAGCAGCAGCGGAGAGGGGATAGAGCGCGAACGAGGCAGGCGTCCCAAGTAGAAGCAGCGTCAGTAGTAAACCCCCCGCCTGATCAGCCGGGACGTAGAGCAGCTGGCCCTTTGGCACGGCGGCGCGCAGCTCGCTCTCGCGTGCTCGTTCCTCGATCCTCGCTCGCCAAGTATACAGTTGTGCAGTGCAGCGTCGTGTTCTTCTGTGCGAGAGCTTGTGTGATCGCCTGCATCGTCCGCGCGAGTGTTGACGAGACTTGCGCCGCTGCTGCAGCTGCAGAGAGTGTGCTGCTGCGGGGCTGCGGTTCGCGCCAAGGAGACAGAACGCGCGCGCAGAGAGAGAGAGAGAATAAGAGAGACAGCAACGGATAAGCCGCCAGAAGGAAGCTGGCGAGAGTGAGGCTGCGGGGCCAGAATGAGAGGAAAAAGGTGAGAGTGAGATAAAGAAAGAGCTGAGCCAAGCATTTTCGGAGCTGCTCGTCAAAGATGGCAGTCTCTCTTTTCCCCCCGCGGGCCATTTCTCTCTATAGTAGCTGGCGCAGAGGTGAGGGGAGGTGCTGCAGCCCGAAAACGAGCTGCTGCTGCTGCTGCATGGACCGCCGCGCGAGAGCGGAGGCGCAGCAGCAGCGCCACAGTCAGTCCAGACGCTGTGTGATGCCTCCTTTATGTATATGCCTAGCTGCTTCGCTCTTTTTTCCGCCCGCTCGTCTCGGCTTTGAATATTCATAAGGAATTGGAAATTTCCTTGCAACTATACTGCTGCTACTGGTGCTGACGACGATGCCGATGCACCCGTCGTGTCGACCCTATATTATGCACATGTGTGCAGCTGTGAGTGACGCGAGGTGTTCTCTATATCTATCTCTGATATGTACGTAGCTGTGATCTTTAGTGCGAGGTCATTGTGCCGTGAGGATTTTTCAAGTACTGGCAAATTTGCATTGGCCCGATTATCTCTCGGGAGTCGATTGTCGCGCGCCGCAACTCTCGCGACGATGCGCCTATGTAATATATTATTACCTCGAGTGATACACCCGTGTTTGTTTAAGCTTTTCATTTAGTTCCGTATATAATAATATATGCAAGAGTGCTGTTGTGTACTGTCGCTTGTAATAACAAACACATCTGTGCTTTCGGAATTTCACTCCGTTTTTCGATTCCGCCTTCTCCTCCTTCGTTTCTGCGCGGCGTGCGCGTGTGTATATACCTACCTATATGTATAGTCGTGAGCGAACGCACTGCAGACTGTTTACTCGGCTATGCAGGAGAGCCGTTTCACCTCGAGTGCGCTACTTTTGCCTTTGTAAGAAAAGAAAGCTTTTTATCGAAAAAAATTGGGGCATAATAGCGTTCTCTGGTTTACTCGGGGCACCTGAAGGGCTTTACAAAATCTTTGTCGCTACAAATCTCCTGAAAAATCTTTGAATATAATTCTTGCTTGCCATATATACAAAATATTCATCAATGGGCTGGACATATTTTCAAAAACTCGTGGGCGAGTATCGGTGCGTTGCGTCCAAGTGGAATAATGCATTCATAATGAAAACTAGTCATAGCAGTGACATTTACTCGTGCATAGGTTCTAGACAGCACACCTCGCAGCATATACTTCGTCATTTATTTTTCACAATTTATACATTTCTCTTTTCTAGTGCGCACAGATAATGTTCGCTCGAAGAGTGACTCAAGTCAAATTTGGTTGTTTTCAGAAAAATCGATTTGTATTACACGGTGTAATGCGTGCGTGCACCATTTCAATTGATCAGAAGAAAGTCGACAATTGCTGACATATTGCAAAACTGAAGAAATATACTTTTGGAACTAATATCTAATCGTAATTACTGGCAATAAAGTTTGAAAAACGACCTACATCGACTTAGTTCATTCTTCGAGCGAATGGCTCATATATATAATACATACCTCGCATTACCACGACAAGATTATTTCGACCGCGCGTTTTCATATCTCATATATCAATTCTTGGGAGACAAAAATGCGTGGGCGTAAAAGAGCCTATATAACATGCAGTGTTGAAAAATGCGTCGCAGGGATCGATACGCGTTCTCATTTACTCAGATATGATGAATTGAAGTACTTGTCATCCATGTTTTATTACTTATCCTACTACCAGCGGTATCACTCCATCAGGTCTTGTTCTTTCGTTAGTCTTCCAATTTGACTACTGCTGTTATAGATTGTTCAATTAACTCAACGGTATATAGCTAGAGATGTGCGAGTCAAACTCGAACTTTATTTGTTTTGATTGTAAAATAAGTGTGGGATGATAAAAATCTACTTAAACACCACGATTGTCGAGTTTTTACACATATCTAACTATGGTTTTTTCTTTGTTTAGCAAGAGTAATATGTTACTTGAAGCTTCGAGTACTTTTTCGAGTTTTTGCCTGAAAAATAACTCGATTGGTTATTTGGACTGATGTTTCAACCTCTCAACATTTTTTTTCCTTCTGAATCTATTGAATCTGTTCAATTAATATGTTTTCTTAAAATTTAAATACTTATAATGTAAATATTATATCTTTGATTTAATTATTTCCACCATAATGTCGTAACCAAACATAAAGCTTGACTTGATTCGCACATCTCTAGTATATACATCAACTGGTTTTTTCGCAAAATTTCCAAGAAAAAGAGATTATCCAAATCATAAATAAATAAATAAAAATTCTAGATAAATTTTAGCGTTCGAAAGTTTCCAGGGTAGGCTCATCACACCTACGCCTTCCTCAACCCCGGTGTTGTAAGCAAGACACCCATCGAATTCGAAAAAATCGGATCACGGTAATATGATTCGAACCCCCGACCCCATTATCGTCATCCGAAATAAAAAATAAGTAATAGGCTTTGAAGTTTATATACTTGACATAACTGAGACGCATTGATATGCGTATACTTTGAGACGACCGCAAATTTGCCATGGGGAAACCACGGATATCTTTGACATGACTCACTTTTTCTAGCCTACCATTATACTCATCCAGTATATAGGCACATATAAACTATTTCCAAAATAATTACCTTTTTCGTTGCAACAATTTAATTGAGAAAAAAAGTAGGTAATTTTATGCTCTTTCAAGTACATTAATGCTGAATTTTTTTGTATAAACGATATAAAAAAAGTAAAAGAGTATTTTTTGAAAATCAAAAAATGACCATAAACCAAAATAAATTCTTTTCCCCGATTCGGAATGCAAAAAAATAAATACATGTAAAATTTTAAGGTATACATACGTAACCCCCCCCCAACAAAAAACACACACATCGGGCATTTTCTAAAAACACTTGATTAGAACTCCGAACACCTTCAAACAAGTTTTAACAAGTTTTAATGAAACTGAAAATTGTACTATTACAAAGCTTCCTCTAGAAGGACACAATTGAGTTTTTAACTTCCCTTTTAATCTTTTTACCGTAAATTATAAATAATGAATGACGCTTAAATTTTCACATTACGTGTTGTAATGATTAACTAACAATCAATCTATATTTATAATTAGAATAATTAGATATAGGAAAAACAAGTTTTTTCATTTTATTTATTAAAAATTTTGATCCATTCTGTTCTGGTATCTCTTCAAAGCAAGTCATCTATGCTGTAACAGTCTTATACTGAGTACGAATTGATATTATTAAAAAAAAACGGTTCATCTTAATTTATTTCAAATTAAAAATCAGTGGCATCAGTATTGCAAGTTTACTATACTGCAGAAAGCTCGCGCACTGGTATGGCGAATATTCGGTTAACTCGACTTGTTATCGAGTAAAGAGCATTTCTCTGCACTCGTCGAGTTTCTCTCTCTGTACGCGTTTTGCGCGTCGAGGATATGTGCATGCAGTAGGTAAGAGTATGTGTCGCGAGCGTGTACGAGAATTTGAAATGTTCGCGCAGAATGCAAGTGCAGTGAAACCGGAGTTTGACGTCGGTGTTTTGCACCTCCTATTTTTCAAAATGATTGCACGCCGCTGGAATGCAGTAGTTAGTAGAACATTTCCGCTGATTATTAGAGAGTGTATGAAAGTATGTAGATATTTCTATCTCGTTTTTTATCACGTTCCCAATATTGGATGGAAATACATTGTTTTTGTACGTGTGTGTATATAGTGTGATATAGTTGATACAGATTTTACTCTGCTACAGGTTATTTTGTCTGTTTTGGTTACGACAGTTGATATCAGAGATCGTTTTTTATTCCACCAAGTCCCTTTTGTATTGATGCAAAGATTTTTCATTTTTGGAAAATCAGATTTTTTATTTTTTTATATGATAGCGTTAATTGATATAGAATGAATAAATTATTTTGTCGGATATCATTTCAAAAAGTACACATACTTTTTAACTTGATGAATACATTTTTAAATCTAATTCTATATAGTTTAAAAATTTATTAAATATAATTCTATAGTTACATGATTTTTATCAAATTAATTAATATTTGAACAAAAATAAACTATTAATTGGCCGATGGCTTTTTTGAAGTAAACCCGTTTTAACAAACTTTAATGAAATTTTGTTATATGATGATTCAGAATTTAAAACTAATATCAATTAAAAATTTCTATTGTAGAATACTAAAGCGAATAGATAGTATTCTATTGAAACACACAATACTTTTCTAATCAACTGATTACAATAACTGGTGTTCGCATCTCCTCTAAAAATTCATCCACTAAAAATTACTCCAAGTAAGTGCTCGTCAATAATTTTCCTCCTCATTCACGTTTCACCACGATTTCTCTTGCTCTCCTTGTCTTGCAAGCTCTAAAAATAAATTCCGCATCTTCTCGGTAATGTCAACAGGCGAGTTATCATCGTCTTTTCCAGGCGCAATCAATCGCTCTAAATGAAATTTCTACGTACATGACAATAAAGAAAAGCGACGAGCGCTGCAGGCGGAAGGTCGCGAGCGAAAGCAGCAGCAACGAGCGGAAGGCACGCTAGTCTATAGAAAGAGAGTGAGTAAGCAAGCAAGAGGGAGAAAGTGAGGAAAGAGCACGCGAAGCCACTTGCATTATTTGCCGCATTCAAACGGATTTCCTTGAATGTGGCCTGATTCGTCCGATTCCTTGGTTATGTCGTCGGCCCTGACATCGACTCCAGCGCAGCGCCTGCACCCGCCACACTCTGTATTGCCAGTCGTAAATAAGAAGAGCGCGCTCTCGGCTCGATATTTTGCCGCTAATGCCTTCTCTATACCTACCCTGGCGTAGTGGGCTGGTCGCGCGGGCCTCTTGTCTCGCGCGCTCCTACTCTCTTATACATGTCTTAAAGGCGAAGGCTTTTCTTCTTCGGCAGTAGTTGTGTATGCGTGAGGCTGAGCTTTGGCTGAGGGTTGCACTAGCTGTGTGTTCTTGTTTAATCGCGTAGAGAGTGTTCTTGCGCAGCGGAAAGGAATTAATTTTCCTCGAGTTTCGTTTTTCCTCAATGACACTTTTTCTCGAGCTTTTTCTCAAGAGAATTTATCTTGACTTCAATGCATTACAATTCTGAGCATTATTTTCAAAGCTTCCTAAATCAGTTAGTACCATTCAATTCAAGGTAATGCGTTTACAATTATAACTGAAAATTGAGTATTTTTTCAACGTATGGGGTGTCTTTAAGTAGTAAACCAAGTAATAGGTCAGACGTGCTTTTAACAGCGTTTTGTAAAGATTATATTTATTTCTTTGAACTGTATGAAAACGACAATACAATTTTTAATTTGGTAAACATTGTGAAGTATACTTCAACATTTTCTCAGAAAAACAACATTGTTGATGTATGTACTTACTACTGAAAGGCGAGCGAAATCTATAAAAAAAACCTCATAAAAATAATTGAAAAGAAAAAATATACCCAACACAAGATCAATTTTTATCAGTTTTTTCTGATAGCAGTTTAGGGTGGGCTTGTATACCGTAAAACGTTTTATTTATAATTTTTGATGAATTCATTTTTTTTTTGTTTACAATGAGATTCCCTAGTAATAATAACAGCTTACTTGTATTGCTTGAATCATAATTTTTGACAAGAAAATAAAATAAATGAAAACGCAGAATAACAGCCTCGATTCGATTGATTCATAACTTTTTTTCGACACTTCGCAAAGTAGTGTTTGATACACGTGAACAAATGATTATGAACGCGTGTGATTATCACCCTTGCTTCGATCAAACAACTTACATTCTTGCAAGAATAACCTACATCTTGTGCGCTTGATCAAACCAATTCTCCATACGACAAAGAAAATAATAACGCACGTCAATTTTTATGATTTTACAATACCATTTTTAGTTTAATTTAAAAATCGATGGAAATATCGACTAACCATTTATTGAAATAAATTCTCTTATAAATTATCTTATCACGTTTTTTCTGTAAAGCAAAGTATGTACCTACATGGCTAACAAAAGTTTCCACATGCGTTTTCAGAGACCCACGTAAAATCCCCACGTATTACCCATCCAAAATTGCACATATCAGCTCAGAAAATCACGGGTCACTCTCTCCTGCTGACCGTTCGCATAGTATACATCAGCAGCAGTAGCATCCATATATGC
>UCOJ01001111.1:0-43910 GCA_900474305.1 Cecidostiba fungosa | reverse complement strand
TATATGTAAGGAATAAATAAATTATTTCCTAGGGATACTGGCACACTACTGGCTCAGTATCGGTAAAAAATTTATTTTTTTTTTTACTTTTTTTTATTTTTTAGATCACTCAGGACAATGCTGGCAGTATCACTGGTCCAGAGCTTATTACTGGTTTAACTTCGGCTATACAAACGGTACAATATCGGGCCGAGGTTGTCTGACGACCGGCCCAGTGCTGGCCCAGTATTTGGAAAAAAATTTAAAAAAAACCGTGAAAAAATTATAATTTTTTCGTGGGATTTTTTTTGGAATTTATTTTGCCAGTACTGGGTCAGCACTGGGCCGGTCGTCAGCCAACCTCGGCTCGATATTGTACCGTTTCTTTGAGTTTATTAAACAAATATCGTCTCAGCATTATCATTGGGACATCACGACAGTAGTGGGCTGATGATAATGTCAGTATTGGGCCGACGTCGCTATATCGACTCACAGTACTGGGCCACATCGGGCTGGACGTATATTTTTTGCGGGGCAATTTTCTAATCTAAAAAGTGCTTTGTGACACTGTTTTCTCGGCCATTTAAATTATTCATAATTATCGGGATGCACAAATGGAAAAAAGTTGTGCTCCCTTTTTGAATATTAGTTAATTTTGCCGATACATGTAAGCTCTTTTGCAAATTTAAAAAATAGTAAAAGTTAAACACAGCACACATATACCTTTAAAAATTAAATGACATGAAATAAACGGTATGAATAATTCTTATAGCTTATCATATAAAGTATACTTGGAATGAAAATGAAAAAAATATTCCCATTATCGCAGCCCCATGAATCTCGCATTATTGCCTCCAAACGACCATATAGGATTCAGCATACTGTGCGAGACATTTCCTGTGGTAAAATAATACACGCGAGTATTTATCGTTTATAATCTAACCTGCTGGGTGAAAAAACAATCGATTCGTCAATACAGTGTGCAGCATTGTCGATGCTTACCGCTAGATAGCAAAAAACGCGACACACACACACACAGGCATTCGATTATACTGGGAATTTATTTACTCGGGGGCATATCCTATAAAGTGATATTGTTGCGATATGGCGCTTTTCTGCCGGGCAACGAAAATAAGCTTTCTCTCATCCCTTCATTTTTGATGAACGACCTAACGTTCGCGCAAATTTGAATCACGATGATGCTTTGTTTCGCTCTCTCGTGGCTTCGTATATATAACTGGAAATACCTAGCATCGAAGTTATTATTTTACGCAGCATCTGGCGATCGATTTCTGTATACTAAGAGTTTTATCGCATGTATTTACGTGAAAATTTTTCTTTTTTTTGCCGAACTCGTTGATCTTACCGCAAAAAGCTCGTTTTTAAACTCGCATTTCAAACGGATTTGTAAAAGCCTTTGCAGCGGCGACACAAAAGTGATTTTCAATTTTCCCCAATTCAGATAGTAGACTGATTTTTGCCACACATTTCGAGATCTATAAGACTAAATTGATTCTCGTGAATTTACGACAACGCGCGCGACCGCAGCAACAACAATTTCGTTTGACGCATTAGCTATTTACAATTGCACTATATACGAGTGAAATTAATCACGTCAATTAGTATAGGGTCAGCTTGTCCTCGGAGCAGGTTAATGGCTCCATTATCCGTCCGCTAACTGCCAAAGTTATAATTACACGTGAGCAACTCTTGAAAAGTCGTAATGGCGGTAAGAGCATTTTTTAAATTCTTGCATTATACGCATTAGGTACATTTTAAAACTACGTATATCAGCAGTATCAGGGGTACAAATTGATGAGCAAATTCCAGGGTTGGCGATGTATAGTCTGTGATACTTTCGGATTTTAGCCGACCTGTGTGGCTGAATATACGTAATCAGTGCAGACTCTGTAGTTCTTTTGCCGCTGTGGGTATATAGTATCGTATGGGCTCTTTTGTGACTTGTTTATGCGATGCCTCGCGGGCGTGCTTTCATAAAGGAGCTTTTCAAAGTTCATGCAAGAGATTTACCGTGATGATGCTTTTAATATATTTCGAATTTTACTCTCGTGTGGTATTTTTTAATTACTTTTTTCATCGAGGTTATGCTTTAAACGAACTGATGAAATGCACGCCAATGCATATGCGATATCCAACGAGCCGAGCTTATCCGTAATCTCGCATTTTATTTTTGAGAGTTTGTACACCTCTAATAATCCCTTAATATTTTTATAAAATTTTGAAAAGCAACCGAATTTCACGTATAATTTAATCCTTTATATTCGTACCTTTATTTATTTTTATAAATGTAAAAGCTCGTTTTTGAAAATCAGCACCTTTTTCCGAAATAAGATAACTACATACCCATAATATTCAACTGAATTTCCAAGAACAAAACGGAAAAAGTAATGCCACGTGGCTGATAGAGGCAAAAGTTTCCATCCCCTGGAAAATTAACTCGGGTTTAATCTCTCTTTTAAGACGCTCTTTGCAGTTCATTAATTACACGAAATACTGTTACAAAGAGCTGCGGTAAATTAAATGCATTTTTAGCATGTAATTAGGATACTTCCAAAGTGCTGTGTTCGACGAAGCCGCGACGGTGAACAAAGATAAAGCGCGAGAGCGAGACGAACGTCAAACTCTGCTAGTTACGGTATTAATTTTCGCGACACGAGCTTCTTCCACGATTAAAACTTTGCAGCAGCTCGATTTCCCAATTTCAATAAATTTTGTTATGCAATGTAAAAATATTCCGAACAGAAATACGGCTAAGTTTAATTTATGAGTTACTTATAAGTCACGTGGCATCGGATATGGAAAATTTAATAGCAGTCGTTCTATCAAAGAATAATAATTTGGCACCGATTAACAGCGTTCTTAAAAAGCGATTATCAAAATTGACCTATATCGCACTGTACACATAGAGCACCGTGCTTATGCTAAGTTTTCTTTCGACTCTAAATGCGGTTAATACCCGGTCTGACAGTCATTGCATGATGGGTTTTTTAATTTTATTTTCGTACATTTGAAGCGATCTTAATATTGCCTTACCGTGTTCTCTGATTTAATTATAGTTTTACAAGTATTCTCGTAATTGCATCCCTGCGTATTTTCCTATGCAAATTTTGATTCGATTATAGTGCTTCGTTAGAAGAGATATGAAAATATCTTTTATATAATGATGTTAAAACTATAGCCGTAATTAAATGTAAAAGAACTGTATGACGGAAAACTATAGCCGTCGATAAATTTAAAAGAACTGATTAAAGGCGATAGCTATTCTCACCAATCGAATCAACGAATTTTTTCATTATGAACTATGCAAGAATATTTAAAACACATTAGAACTCGCAATCAAATAAATCATCTTGCCACTCGTTGAGTATGAATGTCATATTTTATTTTTAAAACTTATTTGTCTGCCTCTGTTTCGCCGAATCCGTTTTTATTGCCGCCAAAATCTCATTCTGTTATTTGTTTCTTTTAACATCTTTCATTTTCCATGAATGTCTCTTTTCTTTGAAGCCGTCCACCGATACTCACGTACATCAGCAGCAATGAAGGAGACAAAGTGCTATTTTCCGTGATATTACTTTTCCAGAGGCAAGCTTCATGAACTCTCAGTGAAAAAATCGACGACCTGCCCGGTGGTAAAAATGATAATGGCCCTGTATCGGCAAGCCAACCATCATCGAACTCAATTAACCGTTGGATATATAACCCCGCGAAAACATCGCCGACAGTGGGAAAATCCCAGTACTGGCCCGATGTAAAAGTGATATTGGCCCAGTATTGGTAAGCCAATGCTAACATACCGACTCCGTGCCTATGTCGAGCCAGTACAACGCACATATTTATTGATTAAATACCGGGAGGTTAATACTATGTAGACAGTACTGGCGTGCCGATATTGGGCCAGTGTCAAACCAATACTGTACCTATGACTTATAAAATTGTATCAAAGTTATCAGTACTGGTTCGACAATGGGCCGATGCTGAGTGGTTCAGTCTGCCTCTGAGCAGTATTTGGAAATTTTGTCCCATATAGGCCTATAAGTTTTAAACCATACCGCGCCGATGCCCGTTTGGGAGTTTCGGTGTATGTAAGAAATAAAAAATTATTTCGGAGGAACACTGGCACAGTACTGGTTCAGAATCTGCAAAATTTGTATCTTTTTTACTCTTTAATTTTTAGATCTCTCAGGATAATGCTGGCATTACCACCGGTCCAGTACTGGCTCGACGTTGGAATGATAACGCCGCGCCTATATACTGGCTTACTCTGGCTAAAACGAACGGGACAGCATCGGGCAGAGGGTGGTTGTCGATCGTCTCAATGCTGGCCCAATGCTGGCAAACATTTCAAAAAGTAAAACCATGAAAAACTTTATTATTTGCTTGGAATTGTTTGCCAGCGTTATCATTCTGACGTCGAAATAGTACTGGGCAGACGGTAATGCCGATACCGTGCAGACGTCGGTATATTAGCTCTCAGTACTGGGTCGACGTTGGACCGGATGTAAATTTTGTTGCGGGACGTTATATCTATAAATGTTTGTATATAAATTGTTTCTCTTTTACTAGATGAACGTCAATTGGACTGAATAAAAGCAATATTGATTTTTAAACTTGTTGACTTGTGAATAAACGTATCATTATGTTTTACGTGCAATCGATGGTTTTATATTGGACTTTTGGTATGTATACGTACACACTGCGGCACCACATTGTATACAGGGGATAAACGATAACAGGAGAAAAGTTTTAAAATTGCATTTCCGCGAGAGTATTAGTACTATCAGCTACTACTGCAAATGAGTGACAATAATTGCTATTGTATAAATCGCAGTAGTAAATCCATTTGCGGGGAGTGGTTAAATCATCATGCGGCTTTTTGCATCTGTCGTTCTTGAGGAACTTGAGGAAAAAGCTTAAACGTCGATCTCTCTCTTTCTATCTCTCTCACTTTCCCGCCGGTGAATTCCGAGAGTAATTGAAGAGAGAATTCGTAGACTTTGAACGTAGTCGGTACGGCAGAGAGAAGTATCTTGGAAATATGTTGGAAATTTTGTGGCAAAGGCGAACTCTCAGGCGAACTCCATTGTGTATTCAAAGTTCCGCAAAAGGCGGAGGCGAGCATCGCTAATAAATTAAAAGGTTCTTCATCAAGTAAGTTGACGTAAATGAAGTGTTTCTACGCCATCTAGATGGATGAACTAATTAGATGCGCTATGTCTACTCTCTCTTCCCCACTGCCCTCCCTCTTTGTTCAGAATGAAAGGTGATTTTGTTGTGAAGTTCAAATAAAAGAAGAATATCAATTCTGCGTCTACGAGGTAAAACAAGAGCGCGCATAAACATCGTCGTTGGCCCAGTATCGGCAAACCAATACTGGGATACCTATACTGTCTCAGCATCGACCCAGTACCAACCAGTCGGTATTCAATCAATAAATTTATGTTTTTCAGCAATGGCCGTATGATCTAAAGCCTGTAGACTTCTGGGTGAAAATTCCCAAATACTGTTCAGAAATAGACCGGATATTAAGTACTTACAACCTTCTCGCTATTTTGCCAGCATCGGGCTCGGGTTGAACTAGTACTGATAACTTTGATAAAATTTTGTAAGTCATGGGAACAGTAGCGTGCGAAAAAATTTACGTCTGGCCCGACGTCGGCCTAGTACTGCGAGCCGATATACCGACGTCGGCCCAATACTGGCATTATCATCGGCCCAGTACCATCCCGACGTCGGTACAATATCGAGCCGAGGTTGGCTGACGACCAGCCCAGTCCAGCTGGTCCAATACTTGGAAAAAAAATCTAAAAAAAACCACGAAAAAATTATAATTGAAATTATAATTTTTTCGTGGTTTTTTTTAGATTTTTTTTGCCACTACTGGGCCAGCACTGGGCCGGTCGTCGGCCAACCTCGGCCCGATACTATACCTTTTTTTAGCCGAAGTTAAACCAGTATCGGCTCGGCGTTATCATTCCGACGTCGGGACGGTACTGGGCCGATGATAATGCCAGTATTGGGCCGACGTCGGTATATCGGCTCGCAGTACTGGGCCGACGTCGGGCCGGACGTAAATTTTTTCGCAGGTTATTCACCTGCTGAAAATTTCCACAAATTGTAACAAAAAATGCTTTATCACACTCAGGAGTGTCAAGGATTTTTCAGTCTCTCTCCGACTGCACGTAATAGCCAAACATTATAAGCGAGTGAAGCGGAACTCTTGACTTGACGCGAGTGGTCTTCGTTAAATATTTGATTTCGCTTTTATGCAACTTTTTTCATAGAAACGCGCTCGCGCGCTTTGCTACTGACTTTTTTATTTCCCTATCGGCCTTTTTTATTGCTCGAAGTTTTTTCTCGCGCCCGAACAACTTTATTTTTTACGCTTAATTCGCCGCGCGCGTATTTTACATGTAAGCTTTACACGAGATAGTGAGTTTTTTATTTGCCGATGCTTTACAAACAGAGCGAATGAATATAAATAATAAACATCGAAACAGCTCCTGTAGCGTTTATTGCAGACGAGCAGTTTTTTTAAGGTTATCTGGATGTGAGTAATGGCGCAGGTTTTCATTTCAATAGTATAAAAATAAGAAATATTCTACGACGATACCAGAGAAAATACGTGCAAAAAAATTTACATCCGGCCCAACGTCGGCCCAGTACTGCGCGCCGATATACCGACGTCGGTACAGTATCGGTATTAACATCGGCCAAATACTGTCGCGACGTCGGAATGATAACGCCGAGCCGATACTGGTTTAACTTCGGCTAAAACAAACGGTACAATATCGGGCCGAGGTTGGTTGACGACCGGCCCAGTGCTGACACAGTACATGGAAAAAATTTAAAAAAAACCCACGAAAAAATTATAATTTCAATTATAATTTTTTCGTGGGTTTTTTTTGGAATTTGTTTTTGCCAGTACTGGGCCAACACTGGGCCGGTCGTCAGCCAACGTCGGCCCGATATTGTACCGTTTGTTTTAGCCGAAATGAAACCAGTATCGGCTCGGCGTTATCATTCCGACTTCGGGACGGTACTGGGCCGATGATAATGCCAGTATTGGGCCGACGTTGGGCCGGACGTAAATTTTTTCGCGGGATTATTTTGGATTAAAAGCTAAATTTACTAGAATATATTACATTTCCAAGAAAGCAACATCACTTGCATAAGTTCATTTTTTACTTTATCTTTATAACCGCTTATTCGTTACAACGAGTACAGTTAAATGATGTATACGGGACTTCTGTGTAGTTAAATAAGAAGAAACTATAAAATTTCAAGCGCGTAATTTCTCACCTTGGAAGAATTTCTCGAGAGGTGTAAAAATTAAAGCGCGTATTAAACACGTTGACTTTTTAGATTTAATAAATCAACTTACGTATAACATCGTTTCGTCTGTCGAGTCAAATGTCTGCAAAAGATAAAAGATAAAGTTAATTCATAAAAAATTACGTGCCACGGGATTTCGAGCAGCGAAACAAAACACCAGTTAAATAGTGGCAAGCCGTATATTATACAGTCGGTAACATCCTGATTACTTCGCCAGGCAAAATCTCGTACATAAACGATCAATCATAATATGACTCCTTCAATTACATAGACACAAGCGATGCGCAGCGCGCGTGCGCGAACAAGTGATTTACAGCTCAGGTTTTCGACTTCGAATTTTCTCACAAAGCGCAACTCAAATTCCTCTTCGAATTCAACACTGGAAGACGGAAGTCTCTGGCAAATCGTCTAAAAATTGTGCAACAACACGATACTCGTAAACGTATGTATACGCGTGTTTCATAATCTTATGGCAAATTTTAAGTTAAGAGATTACGAGGTTGACGAATGAACATGAAAACGTACCCGCGGAGATAATAATTTTCCGATAAGAGCGGCAGTCATCTAGGGGTAAGCATTATAAGTATTAGAGAGTTATGTTGGAATATGAGCTGTTTAGGAGGAGGTAATTAAGGCACTGCTGTTCCTCGTAGCCTTTTTACAAAGAGATACAAGTAGCTGATAACGCGTGTAAAGTGATATCGAGTACTTGGATTACGGAAAAAAGAGCTTACGTAACAATCCGCGCGTAGTACAATTAAATGTACAATTACATAGCAGAACATCGTAACAAGTTCATTTCGAATTAAAGCGCCATAGGGATGTCTTACTATTATGCCAACCTTTTCTACTTACACGCGGTGCACGAACCTTTGTGGCACATCGCTCGACTCATCTCCTGCAAAAATTTTTCCTCTACCGACGAAATCACAGAATGATTCAAACGAGCAAGAAAAATCCTTATATTCCCGTGAGAGATAAAACACCAACACTGCGGCAAATTGACATGTCGCCGGCGCACGTCGGAATTTTAAACACGCATAATAATAACAGCTCCCAGAGGATGCAGAAGGCCGCGTCTGTCTATTCCTCCTGTATAACACACGTGACTCAGTATAGTTGACGCTAACTGACCAGCCAGTAGCTGCATATTCTGCGTTTATGCGTGCGTTATAAATCAACGACAACGAAGACGATCCGAGGTCGGTCGCGCCAGCGAGAAAAGAAAGAGAGATGCACCAGAAAACTCTCCCGCGAGACTCCAGCACCGATTATGGGTGAGAGATTGCAATGAGCTACCTGCACACGCACACACATATTATATACTTGACCGCGTTACGTCTCTCTTTGAAATGATTTTTTCCCCGCGTTCTGATGCTGCTGCTTTTTTTTCTCCTCGCGACCGCAGTATCGTAGGTCTGGATTCAGGCCGAGGGATAATAAGACGAATCTGGAACTGCATGTGACACCTGAGGAAAAAGCAGAGAAGACTTTTGAATACAACGATTCTATGATGTCGTGAGACTGAAAGAGTTTTTTCCATACGGGAGCAGCGCGTTACGTTTATTACATTGAAGAGGCTGATGAATGGAGCATTCGCGAGACCGGGATGATGAGCGATTACATTCTGTTAATTATTGTCTACACGTCATACGTGATGCAAAATTCAATTAATTGTTATTTTAATGCAAGTAAATAAAAGCCCTAATTTTCGATGCCGTTGATAAAGTAGTCGCGACTTACGAAATAAAATTCTCCACGTGTTATTATCCAAACGTTACTCCTTTACGTAATATGGAACTAGCCGTCGCGATCAAATCATATAATCAGAAAGTGAAAAATTATTGTGGGAAGATCGCCGTGGATAAGCATTTTTGGAAAAAATGCTGAAATGTTCGTCCATGTTACATGCAGATCTGAAAATCCATATATAGTAGGATTTTGACACAGAAGTTTCGCAACAACGCGATAATTAATAGAAGCGTTCTATTTCAATAGCAAACACGAGTAGGTAGTATATCTCCTTATCGGACCAACGAAAATCTGAATAACAATGCAAAGACTCAATCCAAAGTTTCTCATTTGGGCAATTCTTCCTCCTGCTGCCGAAGCAGATCGCGATGCGCATCTGCCGCATTATGTATAGACTCGCGCTCCGATCCTATCTCTCCCTCTCTAGCGCGATGATGAGCGCATATATCAAACGTAACGTAATTGCATCCATTCCCACGTCTTCCCTCGCGCTAGCGGTGTCGTCTCTCTGATCTGCGCAGATGCACGCGCGTCACGGCGCTCCGGCGAAATTAGCCGGTAGCCTGTAGATGCCGCCAGATACTTGTATATGACGCGCGAAATCGAAGGATTCCGATGACGATGAGTGCAGAGCCCTGCATCAGGAAACAAATGCTATAGACTGTCGCAACGACGATGTCAAGAGAGCTGCTGATGCGATTGTGGTCGATGCCGACGACGCCGACGCTTTCACGGTCTTTGCAGGTTCCGACGCGACCCACTTTCCTAATTCCCCGAGAAATTGTTGTAATAAATCTTTTATTATTGCAGGAGTCATGCTCGTTTGCTTGATTGTCTTTTGGTGGAGATTACGTGAAGATCGGATGACTGGTGAATGGATGATGTTTCGAGTTTTTGCTTCCAAGAGACAGACGCTCATTGAAAATCGACTGAATTAGGCTGTCAGTACTTGTTTGTAGCTACTGATTGTTTAGATACAAAAACAGCCAACGAGTTTTTCCTTAAAAAATGGGACTGTACGCTAGTCTTTCAAAGTGTGTAATTTTATCTGTCACTCCGCGAGGCTTTTCATTGAAAATCAAAGCGAAAATTGCACCGATCAAGCAAAATCCAATTAATTAAAAAGCCGTTGATCAACGCGCGACCTTTCAGATTCGCCGGGCAAGAGATATGGAGCGTGCGAACCTTCGCACCGCGCGTCATAAGAAGCCGCAGCTCAAACGGCGGATTGAAGATCTCCCATAGTACCTGTATCGCAATTCTGTCGTAAATTACACGTCCATAGTTCGACGACGGTGGATGATGGACGGCTGTGTTTTCTCCCTTCTGTGATAATCGTGGAAAGTTCGATTCGCAAAGCGCGGCTCCTTCATCACGTTTCTTCTCTCCTCGGCTAGAGCTAATCGCGTATTACTTAACGATTCCGCGTGCGTGCATTATCCGCCCTCCGAGTCGTCATGCGATCCGAGCTCCGTAGGGCAATTTGCTATTGCGAGTTTATATACAGCACTCTCGAAATGGATAATTACAAAATCGGTGAGGCTGGAAACCATCGTGCGCGCGCGTATTATGCGGTCGGAGGAATGCGCCCATCGCGCGCGCCTATAGTCGTGACATTGCGTGTCGACGAAATGAGATGCGCAGCTACTGCAATTTTACATCAGCGTGACTGCCGTTTAGCTGCGTGATTTCAGTGATATTTGTTAAGATTTAAAAGCGAGAAATAGGCGGCTAGATTTTTGCCGTAAATAACAAAGCCAGGTTCAAGTTGGTTTTAAAAAGTCTACGTTTATTCGATACACAATAAGGCAGGTTGCGAGAGACTTGGGTTTACAAAAAGCTAACGGAGAAGAGGTTGCATCAAGAGAAATTGAGCCCTGTTGTATGATTGTTTGCTGAATTTGATTGAGATGTGTATGTGTGTGTATGTTACTATGTTTGACGTTTACAACAATGAGTGTGAACAGGGAAAGAACGGGGACGTGTCTTAGAGGCTTAAGTAATTCAGGCTACAGAATAGAATGGCACATGACTTGCAGAGGTGTTTCCTTTATTTCGCGTATAAAATATACATAATGGCATCCCACGTAGGAGTCTCAAACCACTGTTATAAAAAAATACATCATATAAAATCATTAAAAATATGTCATATACTGACTAAATCTGAACTGATGATACTCTTGAGCGAGAACGAGCTATTGCTTGGATTGACACGCGACGGACATTTAGTCGTGAAAATGACCATAGTAGATTTATAAAAGCGCATTCTTTTCCAACATTTTGTCATGGTCAAAATGCAATGTTTATTATATACAATCTTCTCTTTTTATTAAATAAAGCTCAGCGAGAAATCATAGCGATATCTCGTTCTATCTTTCAACTAAAAACATTGATGGTAACTTTTGTATGGTAACTTGGATTCTATTTAAACAGAATAAATAAATACGTATTAATAATACTCATAGGCAGCTAGAAAATGAAGAACCATTATCACGTACGAAAAACGTACGGCAAGGCTCCTGCAAGTTCACTATGCAATTTAATATTGTGCTTAATAGCTTTTTACTAGACCTTAAAAAAGAAACAAAAAGCTGTAAACAATTGCATTGCGTTCACTGCAAACAGCTGCTAGAATTTTGATGAATTTACTCATGCAACGCTTTCTACATCTCTAGTATTCTCGTACATTGAATGCATTGTTTGTCATGGACATAATATCGTTCGTCGTATTGTTTCTTATATAGGGATTCCTATAAATGCTGACGCATTACATTTGAATCGCACATCACTTAACTTAATAGGTAAGAAAATGCTTGTATTTACAGTTATTATATTTTAGCACCGAAAACAGCGTCGTACTTGTTGTTGGCAGTCGCTCCTTCAATGATAACGTTACTCTTAACCTGCACGTGGCGGCAGATATTCACGATCTGGCTGTGAAGGACCTTGCGACGGGAATGGTGAGTCGGACTGTCCAGGCCTTCCACCGGGGAAGCTACCTGGGCCTGAAGGTCCACTGGGGAAAGCAGGACCGCTTGGTCTTCCACTTGGGTAACCTTCTGAACCACCACCTGGCTGTTGCGACGGTCCCTGCGGCCTTCCTCCGCTTGGGAATCCGCCAGGACCACCCGGTTGTTGACCACCGGGACCACTTGGACCTCCCGGGAAGCCACCGGGTCCACCTGGACCTCCCGGACGGGATGGTTGAGATCCTGGGAACTGATCGTCACTACTTGGATATCCTCCTGGCTGTTGTCCAGGTTGTTGACCTGGCTGCGGTCTGCCACTTGGGTATCCGCCTGGACCTGACGGTTGGGAACCAGGGAATCCGCCTGGACCAGACGGTTGAGAGCCAGGGAATCCACCAGGGCCCGAGGGTTGTGAGCCAGGGTAACCACCAGGGCCCGAAGGCTGTGAACCAGGATATCCACCAGGACCAGATGGTTGAGAACCAGGGAATCCTCCGGGACCTGAAGGTTGGGAACCAGGGTAACCTCCAGGCCCTCCCGGTTGCGGTGCGCCAGGTCGACCAGGTTGAGGGCCACCTGGGCCTCCAGGGAAGCCTCCCGGTCCGCCTGGCTGTTGAGATCCAGGGAATGATCCAGGACCTTGAGGTCCCTGCGGACCTTGTGAACCTCCTTGAGGGCCTTGCGGACCTTGTGGTCCTTGTGGGAATCCTCCTGGTCCTGAGCCACCAGGCTGCTGGCTTCCCATTATCGTGTAGTCATAGAGATTTTCATTCAGGTAATACAAGCTCGGAGCGGAGCTACAGTCGAACTGATTCCACCACACACAAACGAAGTATTGTTGATGGAAAATTGTACCGTTCGGACAAAGAAAATCGTAGGTCTGATTGTTAGCGCAAATATGAAATACTTGACACTGGGCTTCAACATCCGCGTAGTAACCAGGGAATTGTTGCGCATCACATTTAAAGCTTGTTTCTGGAATTTCCGAGTAGATTGGGTAATCTTGACCTGGCTCTCCCGGAATAGCAGAGTAATCACCGTCATTATAAGAACCGTCATCACCATCTCCACCAGATGGGCTATGTCCGCCACTAGGGAATCCACCAGAAGGACCTTGTCCACCACTAGGAAAACCACCGGATGGGCCCTGTCCACCACTTGGAAAACCACCAGATGGACCTTGTCCTCCACTAGGGAATCCGCCCGAAGGTCCTTGACCGCCAGATGGACCTTGTCCGCCGCTAGGGAATCCGCCTGAGGGTCCTTGACCTCCAGAAGGTCCCTGTCCTCCGCTGGGATAGCCACCCGAGGGACCTTGTCCACCAGAAGGTCCTTGTCCTCCGCTGGGATAGCCACCCGACGGACCCTGTCCTCCACTGGGATAGCCACCCGATGGACCCTGTCCTCCTGAAGGTCCTTGCCCTCCACTAGGGTAGCCACCCGATGGTCCTTGTCCACCAGAAGGTCCTTGTCCACCGCTTGGGAATCCGGGAGAAGGACCTGGTCGGCCGCTTGGATATCCACCAGATGGTCCCTGTCCACCAGAAGGTCCTTGTCCGCCGCTTGGAAATCCGGGAGATGGACCTGGCCGACCGCTTGGATATCCACCAGATGGTCCTTGTCCTCCGCTAGGATATCCACCAGAAGGACCTTGTCCTCCACTGGGGAATCCGGGAGAAGGACCTTGGCCACCGCTGGGGTATCCTCCGGATGGTCCCTGTCCACCGCTTGGTCCTTGTCCAGGTCGTTGTCCGGTACCGCTCGGGAAACCGCCTCCAGGACGTCCACTTGGATATCCTCCAGTAGAAGGTCCTTGACCACCCGGTCTGGATCCACCCGGTATCTGACTGGGAAGCTCATCGCTCTGCCCACCACCTGTAAAATAAAAAATAAAACACGGTTTTTGATATCGAAATGACTTTTTCTTCAATATCTATTAGTATGATCAAAATTCAGTAAATTTTTTAAATATTATTTTGTTATTAAATGTCAAATTACCTGGGTAACCACCGGTAGATGGCCCTTGACCGCCTGCCCCTGGTCTTCCGCTAGGGTATCCTCCTGAAGGGCCTTGAGGAGGAGCTGGTCCAGGATATTCATCATCGGTAGCTGGTCCACCTTTTAATTATTGAATTTGAGCTCTCATGTGAAAATACGTATTTACAATTATAATTATTTTCGTATTAATAAATTGCATAATCATTACTTGGATAACCACCAGTGGAAGGTCCTTGTCCTCCTGGACTTGGTCGCTGTCCTCCGCTTGGGAAACTCGGCGTACCCGACGGTGTTGACGGTCTTGAGGGACCAGGTGTTCCAGGCCTCGATCCAGTCTCAGGTGTAGGGTACAAGCCATTGGGAGGTCTTGGTCTGGATGGGGTCGACGGAAAGCCACCGCCAGATGGTGTCGAGGGAAAGCCACCTCCGGACGGAGTCGATGGAAAGCCACCAGTGGGACGATCACCGCCAGGTCGTGGTGGTTGATCTTCGCTTGGGAAGGGAACAGAGGGACGATCACTGGGGTAGCCGCCTGCGGATGGCCTCTGTCCCCCACTTGGTCCTACCGTACTACCAGTTGATGGTCTCTGAGAACCTTGTCCAGCACCAGGTATTTGATTAGAGCCGGGATATCCCCCACTCGGTCCTCCACTTGGATACGAGCCAGAGGGTGGCTGTTGGCTTCCAGGTCTTTGACCACTACTGGGAAAATCATCGCTCGGTCGGCCCCCTTAATAATATTTATTTGTTTTGTATGATTTTTCTTTCTAAGGCCAAAAGTTTCGTATATCACAGTTCAATGTTCAAAAAATTAACTTTTTTTTACATGACGCACAAAATAAAAATTTATCCTTATGTTTTTTTGAAATTTTGAAAAATGAACTTTTATTTGAAGAAAATAATTTTTTTCCATTTTCTAACTGTATGATATTTTACCTGGATATCCGCCGGTTGACGGTCCTTGAGTCCCAGGTCCGGGTCTTTGACCTCCGCTGGGATATCCTCCCGAAGGACCTTGTCCCGCAGTAGGTCTGCCACTAGGATATCCGTCATTGCCACCGCTAGGGAATTGTCCGCCGGGTTGTTGCGTGGGCCTTCCAGCTCCTGGAGTCGAGGGAAATCCACCTCCTGGACGTCCACCTGGTCCTTGCGGCTGATTTTCATTGGGAAGTGGGAACGGGATAGATGGTCTATCACTTGGGTATCCTTCGTCGTCACCTGGTCTTTGTCCTCCACTGCCTGGTCTTCCAGATGGGAAACTACCACCTCCGGAAGGTCTCTGGCCACCAGCAGAAGGTCCACCAGAAGGATATCCACTTCCACCGGAAGGTCTCTGGCCACCGGCACCTGGTCCACCAGAAGGATATCCGTTGCCACCAGAGGGTCGTTGTCCACTCGGTCCACCCGACGGATAACCGTTTCCACCCGAAGGTCTTTGGTCACCAGTACCAGGACCTCCAGCTGGATATCCATTTCCGCCGGAAGGTCTTTGACCACCGCCGGATGGGCCACCCGATGGGTAACCATTACCACCGGGAGAGCCTGGACCACTGGGAAATCCACCTGGTCCACCCGACGGAAATCCTCCGGTTGGTTTAGTTCCTGTAGTGGGAGACGGTGTAGCGGCGGGGTATTCGTCTGATGGTGTTGTCGGGAAACCACCACCAGGACCTCCGGGTCTTGTTGAGCCTCCACCTGGTGCCGGTCTTCCCGGAATCAGGGGATTACTAGGTCGGGGATAGTCATAGCCCTCTTGAGCCTTAAAATTCAAACATTTACTATTTTTCACCAGGAATCATGAAAATTCGAAAATAATAAAATTGTCGCACAGCGGTGTGTCATTTATACGAATACTCGAATAATTTCAAGACTTGTGTAAAGTGCATAAAAAAACGGAAAATTCGTCTCTGTATACGTATCTAGAATATCATTAAAACTAATCCGAGCATAATATTTCGCAAAAGGAACCAGCACGAGGCTACGAAAGCAACACACAACACTTTCGTTTAGCAAAAGTTCGCACGTGCCGCATGTAGATACATACATGTGCTTCTCCATACGTATAACTCCCTTTATCCGTGGATCGCTTATGCAAATGACGCGGAACGCCGCTTTTCTCCGGAGCTCGCGAGAAAGTACACGGGAGAGAGTGAGAAGAGCGAGCGCGCGATGCTCTATTCAACGTATTCTGGTCACCGATTTGCGGGAGATTACATCATGCGACTGCTGCTGCAGCCGATCGCGAGTCGCGCGCGCGCGCGATCGATGCGCACCGTTCAACGTACTCGCGAGGGATTGCGCAACGTCCCACTACACGGCGAAGACGATACCAAGGAAGAGGACACTTTTGTCGGCTCGAGCATCTTTATAAAGGATGTATTGTACACGTGGGGATTCGACCTAGTAAACTCGGCCGATTGTCCATGCGATTATCTCGGAGAAATTTATGTGGCATTTTTACACGAACAATGCTTTTTCCTGAGAAACACGATCGATCGAAATCGTAGCACGATTTTTATTATCTCAGATTAACGTTTTTGCAATTAATTTTTTCGAAAGTTACAAAATCGCAGACGGTTTCACAAAGAGACAATCAATGTCCGCGGATATTTACAGCGAATCTTGATTTCGTCCTTATCGTAATCAGCACGTAAATAATAACATCCCAGTTTCCGCAAGAATGGGCGCCAGACAAAAAGAGCCTTAAATTTAAACGTTATTGTCTATTCGAGCCTCGGCGCAATCGGACATATATACATACGTTCTCAAACAGTGCAACACATCCAGTAAAACTTGGCACAATGCTTAATTGCCCTTAAAACGGCTGTAATGCCCGGCCTCGGCAAACTTAAGAGACGCGCATTACGGTAGCCCGCGTAACTTAACGATCGAAGCGCATATTCGCGCAGAAAACATAAAACTTACCAATGATGTGCGGGAGATAGCCAGCACAGCTGAAACAAAAGAAAAGAAGCGAAAAGATAAGTCTGCGTGTACAGTCGTAGTCGCTAACTTGCGAAAGATTCGGGGAGAGAGAGAGAGAAAGAGAAAAAGACACAGAGATGGTCCCGCAAAAATTCGGTCCTCGTCTACGAAGTCATATGTGAGAACGGTGGGTACCCGACAATGCGCGAGTTCGCCCCTAATTAATTAGCCGGGAAGTTATGTCAGAGATTTTTCAAATTATTTCAGAGGCGCGAGAAGTTCGCACGCGCGCGCGCACGTCTGATGCCTTTTTCCCGCGGCGCATAATATCTGTGTTACGCCTGTGTATATTCGCGCGCGTTTTTGCCAACATTTTTTCTGGAGCACACTTCTCGACTCGGAGATTGTTTGTTCGGAAGCAAGAGTGTGAGTTAAAATCGAGTGATTTACGAGCAAGTCGAGACTATTTTATTTTCTAATTGACACGCGTTATGAGGTTAATTTACTCTCCGTCTATATTTGGTTGCGTCAATTTTGCGCAACGAGTTATAACTTTAGTGGCTCATCGTCTTGTGTTGAGCTTGAGAAATGTATATCGAAAATCGATCAAGATCTTCCGCATCGGCTCCAAAAGAACTGCCTAATAATAATGAAGCAACTCTCGATATACAGCGGAAAAGCCGCAACGAAATTTCCCAACGGCGAAAATCCCCCAAGCCGGGAGAGAGAAAAATCGGATGAAGAATCGGTAGGGAAAATCTGTGCAGCGGAGCCGTAAATCAGTAACGAGGGTAAGGAAGCCAGTAGAGACAGACCGAAACAATTGCGTCACAGTGCCGGCGAGGCCCAAGTCCAGCTCTTCTCTGCATACACTTGACCTTTATTTCCAGTCGCGCGATCATCCTTTTGGGCTGCGCTCTGCCGCCGGCCCTCGACTCGCGCGCTCGTCAGTCGCCTCCAGTCGGAGAAGGGGAACCGAGCCGAAAAAAAATGCCCGAACAATGCCTACGCGCCTCTCTCTGTGCGAGGAACTTATCTCCGACTTGTTTTAATTAGGGAGGAAGTTACGAAAAGTTACGGCGCGCTGATTAGCGCCGCGCGAGCTATGGGGGTCCACGAAAATTTCGGTCTGCGCGATTGCCCTCGCGTCTCTCTCTCTCTCTCTCTCTATCTGTACCTACGTGTGAGCTCGTCTGCGCGGTTGCGCAAACATCACCTAATATAGCGTGTGCTTTATGCGCGCATTTTTTCGCCTCCGTTCTGTCCCGCTTTTTTTCACGCGATTAATGAATACGAGAGGGGAAATCTCGTTATAGAATCTGCTCATTGTTTTGGAAGGATTTTTTTTCGGCTCTTTGGATTTTCACGTCCTTTTCGTGATAGCTATGCTAATTTTAGGTCAGCGAGGCGTCGATCTTTATTTCGTCCATTGCCGTTCCACGTGTCTTGCAATGCACGTGATTCATACAGTTGTTAAATTATCCGAAGAAGCGATCGTTAGTTATAGCGATATTTTTTAAGTTTTTATAATAAAACTGGTTTTATTTGCGCCTTTTGCATAAGACACATGGAATATTACGAGTTATTATGTATTAGCTGTTCATACAACAATTTTTTAATTTCTCATAAACTCTTTTATCGAGGATTATCCACGCGTGGCTTTTAAATAGATTTTAGAATCGAGTCCAGCTCCCAGGGTATAATTTTCAAATTATGTAATTTTAATTCTTTTTATATAGTTCAGAATTTTTCTAAGCCAGACGAAATTACCGAATAAGAAAGTGAAATGAAATTCTCCGAGAGAACCTGTTGCTGTGATACAAGCATTGTTTAGCAGTTTCATAATTGCTTCCAATTACGATGAGAGAAGACTCCTCGCTATACCTACACGCTGTATATTCTTCTAAACTATCATAATAACATGGAAACCTATAAATACATTTGAGAAATTGCAGTGAGTCGAAGTTTCGGTTAGTTTTGCAAAAGTTAAACGACCGTTTGACTCCTTCGGAAAAATTTTACATTTACTTTATTGCTCAAACGTGCCGCTCGACGAGCCATAAAAAGTTGAAAAGTTTCTTTCTTGTTTTCAGTCGAGTCACTTTGTAATATACTCAAAGTAAACATTATCGACTGCAGTAGTTAATTTTCCAGAATCTCCAAATCAGTCCTCTCACAAGATCGATATCGAGCCTCGATTATCCATCCGATCGATAGGAACAGCGAGTCTCGTATATAACTAAGAACAATATATCGACGCGCGCAATTATTTCACAATGCGTACCTATACGCGAGAGCTTTTCTCCTTTATCTGACGGAGAAGTGCAACTACCGCGTCGAAGGCTGTAGGCTTCGCGCCCGAGAGGTAAATAAAAAAAAGAAGGAACGTCTAGGAGGAAAATAGGTATAACCGTTTAAACAGCGACGGCGGTACAAAAAATGCCGCATCATCCGTTGCTCCCTCGAGACTATAAGCGGTAATAAAGAAGGACGCGGATTACTTATCTCTCTCGATCGAGTCGGTAGAAAGAGAGATGGAGTTGGCTATACAGCACGCGCGGGTTGCGATGTAATTTGCATTGCTAAAATCTAGTACAAAATGCTTGTTTCTGTTTCCGATATAGTCTCGTGAGCTGTCCGATACGCGTAGAGAGGGAGAGAGAGAGAGGGTCATTATGACGTGTACGGCTGCATTCCTTTGTGGCGTCAGTCTCGTGCGCGAGTGTGGTTTTTCTTTCTCGGTAAAAAATGGCACGGCCGAGACGGCGATTAAGTAATTACGTTGATTGTAATACGGTTAGCTGCTATTGGGGTCACTGTCAACGCTGTATCATAATGTTCATGAATGAGTCGTGAATTTTTTTTTCAGCGCACTTGCAATTGGTTTTACTGTCAATTGTCGTTATATAGTCTGTTCAGTGGCAGTAATAAAACTAAACGTTATTACACTTCCACTTTCTTTAGGATAAGAGAAAAAAAATGAGATACAATAAAATACAATGACTTACCTATCCACAACAAACACAGCCTCATGTTTGTTGTCGCTGCTGCCTTCCTCGAAGTTCAGGTCTGCAATAGAAGAAGAAGAACAAGGTACGTTTTTACAATTTTCTCTCTCAGCAGCATCCCCTCCGCGCGCAGGAGATAATGATCGATCGGTTACATAGAGACAATAACAGTCGCGATGACAATGACAGTCGGAGCTTGTGCCCGTGGCCCCGGCGTATAGTCTTATCGTGTCCCGCGTATATACATTTCTTCCGCGAGAGAAAAGCTGTAATCTCAGCTCGACACGACAATGACACGGCGCGACGCCTGACATTGCGGCGAGTCGAGAATTCCAATCGGATCCGTTTCTCTTTGACGCCAAGCGCAAGAGCGTTCAACGATCTCACGATCGGTTCGCGTGCGTTTCCTTGTTCGCTGCTATTTTCGAGCTTGATTTTATTATTTCGATTTATACTTTTATCACGCGCGCGTTATATGTTGCATTGTTAATCGTGTGTAATATAATCGAAAGAAGAAAATATTGCATAAAGGAATTTATAGAATCGTGTGCGGTGTGTTGTTACGTAAGCTTTATCGATTGACTTTACTCTCAGCGGTACACGTTAAGATTATTAATGTGTATACGCGTGTATCCAAAATAGAAAGTACACTCTCGGCACGTGAAAAATATATTACTAATAAAAGAAAAAAAAATTAACTTTGACAAGCTTTGCTAAGCTTCAAAATAATTCAACACAAGCGTCGTTACATAGCGGGATTTCAAAATATCTACCAGTTATTCGGAGACAATAAATTTTGGCGCCTCTTACAAAAAAAAAATTTCTCTACTTACGACTGATACAGCGAGACAGCCGCGAAGCAGTAAAACAAAATCACTCCGTTGTTGGGACAAAAATAAAAACCGGAAAATTTAAGAGAGTCACAGATATCGCGGTTATAAACACTCGTGTAATAGTCATCCGCCGGCGATCCGCTGAAGTAGTATAGCCGGAAGCACAGTAGAGTATGTATATATACTATATATAGGCGCAAGCTCCCGCGTAGCAGCAGTATATATAGCGACGACGAAATCTGCACACTCACCCAGCCGATCCCCGAGCGGGCTTTTGTCGGGCTCTCGTCGCAGTAACGAACGAACGAGAACGTACTAACGAACAAACGAACTTGAGGCGGCCAAGTCAGACAGTTGACTGATGGTGGAGGTGTCCTCCTGATCATATATAGGCTCCCTGGTTAGCGAGCGCTTCACCCCGCGCTCGAGCGCCTCTTCTTTTGCCTTTCTTGCCTCTATGCTCCCCCTCCAAATACACACACTCACACACACACTTGCTTATAGCCGTGTCATTGTCGTCGGGGATGATGATGATGCTCACCTCTCTCTCTCTAGCTCCTGTGCTCTTTACTCTTTCTCGGCTCGTCCTTCGTCCTCCGCCAGAGAGAAAGAGCGAGAAGCGTTTCGTTCCTACTCCTCTCGGCTGTGTACAGCTTCCCTCCTTTCCTACCGTCTTTTTTTCTCTCTTGAGAAGCAGCAGCAACAGCAGCCCCTACTCCTACGCGAGAAGCAGCGCGTTTTCGAGCACACAATGCCCATAGAGGTGGAAGAGGCGCGTGTGTCGGTGCATGGGATGGTGGGATGTGTCTTATACCTATACCAGAGGGGGGAGGTGGACAAATCGAGAGAAGTGTGTATGTGTGTGTGTGTGTGTGTCTGTTTCTCTGCGATAGGCTCGTTATTTGCTGTGCTATTAATTGGGCCTCTATAGGGATTAATTGCGGATTGATCAATTTCGAGGGGGGACGTGTTTGTACCAGCGACTGCTTTACGAGCTTTTCAGCCGATGTCGGTGTTGTCATCCCTAGCTTTGATTAACGCTGTATCGTAATCTAGACTATTTTAAATCGATTTTTGAGGAATAACTGCTATTTTTGGAGGTACGAGGTAAGCCAGCTGTACGAAAGCTCTTTCCACCTGCATCAACCAGTGAAAAATCGCAGCTATCCTAACCCCGAAATCATCAGAAAAATAAAACATAGCAACGAGAGCCGAGCGCTCGATCCACCTTGGCTAAAGAAAAGAAAGAAATAGCATATATAGCAAAGACCGGAGGGGAGAGGAGAACAACTCGCGAGGAACGACCTCACGGCTGCGGCGAAGTAAGTGACCCGTTGACGGCTCTCAAGCAGCAGCACAGCAGAAGAATCGGGCTATAGAAGGGGGAGAGACTCGCGGGAGATGAGCAGCTCGTGGGAGGCAACAGCGGCGGCGGCGGCGGCGAGTACAGTGAAAGTGAAATACGCGGCGCAAGTGGAGTAACGTCTTCTCTTCTCGGCTGCGCGCGCGGGAGTCGCGGTCCGCCGAGATAACAGACCGGCCGCGCATGCAGGACGACGACTCACTTGCTTATACGGAGACCGACCACTGATCGATCAGATATCACCCAGAGAGAGAGAGAGAGAGCTTTTTTGCGATTGATGCAGATTTTTATGGTTGTTGGTCGGGTATCAACACTGTCCCTGCGTTGCCAAACGCCGCTCGAATCATATACACATCACGATTTGAAAAAAGAAATCGAAGCGAAGGTTGGTTTTGCAAAGCCATTGTTATACGTTTCATATATACATCGGCAAAAAGTAGTGATGTATCCTTGTATATCCTTCAATCTTGCGCAACTCTGATACCGAGAGAAAGAGAGCTGGTAAGTGGGTCTAATGCAATACGTTCTTACAAGGAGAAAGAGGCTCAAAAATCCTATAGTTACGCTTACGCCATGTGTCACACGCGACCGAAAGGATAATCGCTTTATCTTTCCATTCCAAAAAAGCGACATTCGTCGTCGGCTCTTTATATAGGTATCCTTTAGACACGCGAGGAAAGGCAAAAGGATTATGTATACCTACAGCAATACAGTCATTGCCTTCGGGTAATTTGCGAGATGAAGCTAGACGACCTTCGTCCGAGCCTTCGTCGGCGACTGCATGATCGGCCCCGAGGCGATATATATTCGCAGCACGAAGCTTCCGCGATGTTTGTTGCATTTTCGCAAATGAAGATTCCAGCGCTTTCGAGCGACGTATCTCACGCTCTCGAATTACCTTTAAATTCTCGGGATTTTCCGGGTAAAAGTTTTGCACGAAAGAAGCAGCCCCCAAAAAATCGGTAAAAACGGCGCAATATAAGATCGGACGCCAATTAACCAAGCTAATTTTCCGCGTCTCAATTAGATGCAGCGCTTTTCGTCTCAATTAACGCAGCGCCGATCGTATATTACACTGCCCCCCGCTGTAGACGCGTGTGTAAAAGCTGTTGCTCAAATTCGTTGCAAAAACGCTATAGTCTCGCTTGAAATTTTTCTTCTCCGCACCGCGAGCCGACACTACTCATTTGAAATTCTCTATATATGTATAGCACATGCACCAGCGAGGGAGACGAGCGCGTGTCAATCAAAAAAACACGTGATGCACAAACAGACCTCCGCGAGTGTGCGCGTGTCAAAATAGAGACATCAAACGGCGCAAATCACCTGGAAGCATCGTGATGCGGCCGAGCGTTAAAATCCAAGTGTGTATGTGTGTGTATGCATAGGCCACCATGAAATATGTTCGTTTGGCCGTGCGGTTAAGCGAGGGATATTAAAACGAGTAGCTTTTACCTCGAAGCATCGCTTTGTGCGGGATTTTTGCGATGGCTCGTTAATATGATTTCGTACATCTACGAGCTGGCTGATGCTGGAAACGAATTTTCATTTTCTGCTGCATACTGACGGCAAACAAATGGAAAACGTATATGAAAAAACAGAGTGGAATTTCAGGTTTCGTGAAACGCTTTTATTCCGAATGTCCATAGCAAAAGTGTCAACTTTCCAGTCTCCTCTTCCCGGTAAAAAAAAACGTCAAATCTCGCGGCCTACTCGCTCTTCCCTCGCAAATGCAGGAAAGCGCTGCAAGCTCTTACGCAATGTTTTCAGAGAGATCCGAGCGCGCGCGCGCATATAACTTTACTATCAATTACGCTCACGGCTCCTCGCGATTCGTCGCGCGTCTGCCCTTCCGCTGCCTATAAATCAGAGGAGCTCTCTCTTACTGCTGCCTCTGGAAAAAAGGATGAGCAGCTGCGCTCGCGCGATTGATCCTGATGGCGAGGATATTACATATATACCTTCTCTGTATTATAGGCAGCTATACATGTGTCTTATTACTTATTACGATTGCACGCGACCAACACGAGAGACTGGATGTAGAGGTACCTTTTGCGACATATTATTGCCGTCGAACGATCATCGATGCTTTTGAGAAATATCCGCAGATGAAGGGGGGAAGCTAATTTCTGATGATGTTCGTAATGGTATTTTGCAAGCCTCATGCGCGTTTTTATAAAAAAGTGCCTTACTTTGCTCAGATTCTGCATCGTATTTTACGAATTCCCAGCTGAAAATAATGATGTTTTGGAACATGTATTTAAAAATGATCTATAAAATATACGAAATCATGTTTTTACAAACGATCTAAATTACGTAAAAAAGCACGTACATTCCTATTGAACCATGTACTATATCACATTCTTTTTAGAGCTCATCATTAAAGTATATTCTAAACCGAAAATATTAGTCTCAATTAGTTAACAAACAAAAATGCATGCTTTATTTCGGTTTGTATGATCATAAAGATATATTTAATAATAATATTCAAACTCAATTTTAAATATTTTTTTACGTGATCGGGATTCGATCTGTCTTTCTACTTTGGGCGCATCAATTATAAAATTAAGACGTTATCTTTTCGAAATATAGTAACCCAAGTAGAAATAAATTTATGGCAAACTTCTGGCACTAACCAATAAATATGTTTAGTTTATTAGGTTAGTCTTCGGATTATTAATTAACGATTCCAAGCTCCTACTGACCCAAACTGATCGAATCGACACAGGTCACGTCAACAAAAAATATTTAAAATTGAGTTTGAGTATTCTTAAATATATCTTCCCGACCATACAAACTGAAATAAAGCATTATATTTTTGATTGTTAACTAATCGTGACTAATATTTTCGGTTTAGGATATATTTTAGCATATACTTTTTTTAGTACATGCTAAACAACGTACTGGAACGGGCCCTAAAGTGATCGCGCGCGCGCGCGTGTGTGTGTGTGTGTGTGTGTGTGTGTGTCTAGCTATATAGCTCATATTAGCGTGATGTATAGTGACCCTACCTTATGTCGAGTCTCTGGTCTCGCTGCTCTGCTATCCTGCATGTCCTCTCAGCGGGTGACCATTAGTCACTGAATCAGTTGTCGACGCGGACTTTAATATTAGGAAGATCGGGTGAGGTTGTTTGATTAACTAGTCACGATTTAACAGCAATATAATATCTTTTATTCAATTAAACTGACAATTTGCTTTTTAAAAAAGAGTGAATTTTGCACAAACCATTGGGATTACATTTTTACGTATTATTGCGGAAACGGAAATACCTTATATTTTTTTGTATTTCTTAAACTTTGTACAACCATTTCTAATCATTTCCAAGTCAGTAGGATACATCAAGTACAAAAAATAAATAGCGGAAAAGTGGACCGTGTTATCTCAAATTATACAGAACCACTATATAAAATAGATGCAATTTGACGTATCCTTTACAAGATGTGATCAATGTTTGTGGTAGAGAGAAAAAAATGTGATTAGCCGTTTAAGACAGTGACGGCCAGAAACTTTTTAAAAGGGTCTTGGGGTTCGTCATTGTCCAGTAATTTTGGAAAATACTTGGCCAGCTGGAGTCAGTTTCCATAAATCATATATAACTCGAGCCGATAATTTCTGCAAATCAATAATCAGATTCAATAAAAATTACACCAAAAAATTACAATAAAAATAACAATAAAAAACAAATTAATCGACAAGTTTATAATATTTGGATTTTCGTTAAAAGAGAAAGAATGAACAAATAAAGATCTGTTATGTAACTTTCTATATAGCACTAAAGAATAATAGTTCAAACAGAATGTAATAGATATTCTAAAAAGATTTCTTTCAGTATAAATATAAAATTAAATTTTACATATCAAACGTGAATAGTAGTTCATTATTTTTTGGGATATTATATTAAACTTTATAATTTGTATGATTTGCTAATATGTCCAATTACTTTTAATATAATTTATACACAGATTAGACGAATGATTGATTATATGATGTTTTTTAAAAGCTTCGAGTAATATACAGTATAAATTGGTAAATAAATAATTTTAATATCAGTTTTAATTTTACATTAATTAAAAATGTTAATTTGACCATCGGAAAAACAAAAAACTTGAATTGTATACCTTGCTGGGTTCCGTCACTTGATCAGTTTCCTCGATAGGTTTGGCATTTACAGCAACAGCCAAGAGCGCAACGACGCAAAAAGCGATAAAATAGCGAAAGAGCATCTTGAGATGATTTTAAAACGAACTTGACTATTCGAATGATTTTCGCATCGAATGCGCGCATTCTTATATTGAATTTTTAACCAGTTTTCGAGTATGTTATACCTATGTACATTTGCACAAGTGTGAAATTTCAAGCGGAACTATATCTATAATTGAATAAATATCAGATAATATTAATCATTAATGGCGTTAAAATTCAAATTTGTCGTATAATTTTGACGTAATTGAGTAAATATTTGATTGGACAGCAAAGAATATTAGAATGAAAATTTTAAAGATTTGTGTAACAGAAAGACTAATCAAGGCTACGAGGGATAGATCACTCTGCGAATAAGATTTTAATACGCGAACAACACGTTATACGGGATAAACATCTTGCGTGTATACGAGCTAGCCGATAATTTTAACGGTTTGCATAATGCACACTTCTTTACAACTCGACAGTGTATTTCTCTATTTACCCTCATCGTTCAATTTTACAGAAAACCACGTGTAAGTCCGTGAATTACATCACCAACTATATATGTATACTCTAAATTACGATCGAAGCCGCCGCTAGAACAATATAAACCGGCGCCGCCTAACGAAAGCGCAGTCTCTCTCGCGCATTCCCCATAAACAAAGTGAAAAGCCATACGTCACAGAAGCAGAGTGTCGCACACTAATCATCGTCGTGCCACGTTCTCCTTCCTTATGTCCCTCTGTTCTCTCTCTCTCTCTTTCTCGCGGGGCGAAAGTCGTGCGCACGACCTCTTCGCCATCAGCGCGTTAAACGTCGACACGCATATACAGAGTGAGAGCAAGATACCAAAAATTTGAGACATGCCTATTATTCACAGCTTGGAGGGATCGAGCGATATATACGCGTGGGCTTGCCTAAGAAGATTACGTCTCTATTTAGCAGTGGATATGATGCGGTTCACAGTGACTCAGGAGATTCTGATGCGCTCTTTGTGCCTCTCGGAGAGTATATTAGGCGGACGGACCTTTGGTATTGGTGTAAGTAGATCGACTGATGGCTATGATGAATTATCAGGCTGGCTGTGAGTGACTTTGATCGAATTTCTTTTTTTCAGCTCTACTTGTAGTTCATTTCCGATATATTATTGTGCAACTATCAGCTACATCGATCGTCTGATATCAGTAAGAACTAAAACAATTGCTGCTTCTTCGCCTCCGCAGAATCGGCGACACATCCGCTGCTGTCATCGTCCTCGAAATCTATTATACCCATCATCCGTCGCACAAGTGCCATCAGCTCCTCGATACACTCCAGTAGTGTATATATAAGTATAAGCATTCGTCACTCATCAGCAGCACGTATCAAACAGTCACATCTTTCACGCGCGAAATGATTCAAAAACCTACACGTACAGCTCTTTCTCTCTCTCTCCTCAGCCTTTCCCGTAATATGCCTCGCGGCCGATTGCATGCATGCATCTCGCGCGCTCGTAAAGAGCCGGGAAGACGTAACTCGCGAGACAGGGAAAATGACATATTACGCTGCGCGCTAATCCGCTCTCGATCATTACCATTACACACGTCTCTAAGTTTCATACACACACACATACTGCAGCTTATGTATAGAAGAGAGAAACTCGACGAGACGTCGTCATCGGTGTAGACGACGAGACAATCGATTGTAAATCAAATTACGTCACACGAGGTTATTGCAGGGAGGATCTTGACGCGCTCTGGAAAAAGGGACAGTCGAGGATATTTGCTTAGAGCAGAGCGTGTTATTCTCGGTATGCTGTATTGATCTAGACACGTGTGTGGTTATTAATTATATTGAGCTATGGCTGATTGGCTTTTGTTTTTTTATCGTGTCGTATGCGGGGGAGGCGAGCTTCTGGGCTCGTTTTTCTTCTGGCTCTTTACGTGGAATTCCTGTGAGGTCGAGGCATTGTAGGCTAATTGTATTTTAGAAGCTTGCGAAGGTTGCTCTTTATATAGTTTATTAGCGGACGCTCACGTATCGTAGAAGGATTATTAATCGAGGTATTATTACAGGGACATTTTTTAAAGTTATATAAGGATCCGGCTGATCAAGTCATAAATTACAACTCAACATTTCGCTTTGAACGAATACATTTTATATCCTACACGAGAGTTTCGTAATTTAACATAGTATAACAGATCATTTTTGCATATCGATATAGTATTAGAAAGGTAGTCATTAAATAATTATCTTCGCGACAATTAATTCGATTCATGAAAATTCAAATCCGCGACACTGGCCCATTATCCGAAAACAGCTCTCAATCAATTTCCCCTCTCTTGCGCGGCCCACGAATAAAAGTCCCCGGAACAATGATTCGCAACGGCGCGAAATTACACCGTGCGACTGTCGCTAATTGAAAAGCGGTATAATCAGGAATGAAAGAGCCGTCAACGAGCTAATGTTTCATATACGAAATTAACAGCAAAGGCGCGGACAATGTAGCGGCCTATCCTACAATGCTCGGATTCGTGATCGACATCATGTAATGTATAAGCGAGAGATGGTCCTTCCTGAAACTTCCTTCTGCTAATTTTCTTTGAATTATGCAATTTGCTCTCGTGGTAATATTATAATATGCAGTAGATTCGTTGCGTGCAGTGTAATTTGCCGCACAAGTGAAGGATGAGGAGCCGGCGAATGGTGAAATGTCATGCGATGATCCCGTAACGATGTATTAATGAATTTTCTAATTATCTATCTTCGTATACTACAGAAGAGGATCGCCGAAAAGGGAAAATAGGAAATTATAAAACGAGCATGGATTATTCAACAAGTCATCCGAGGGCGCGAGATAGAGGCATTATCGACAATTAAAATCAACGTCAGTCGTCCGTAAGCTGAAAAACCCTTGCACTTGCACTCACGACTGCGGCGTTATGGAAGCAGTATCTGCTCTATTTTCACCTAGGGATTAGGAAATTTCACGAGAACTCGCGCCGGATGTGCTGCCCGAGGCACATCTCTTTCTCGCTTGGGCGCCAATTATTTGAGCCCAGGAACAGCTTGACGTGTTCTCTCTCGTGTAATTATACCGCCGAGCCGCTCTGAATCGAGGAGATCAAGGAGAGAGGATTCCCCTGATCGTGCTCGAATTACTCGCCCACTTTTGTGTATACCTGCTTACGTTACCCTGAAAATTCCAGATTACGTCGTCTTTTTCTATGCAATTCTACGCGTAGCTTTCGGTAATGACTTTGAAAGCGATATTTTTAATTGTTCAGTATAATGAGGAATAAGAGTAGAAAGCTGAATAAAGCGAAAACAGAATAAGCGTCGCGCTGAATTTTTCATTTCCATGTGTAATAGGAATAAGGAAGTATCGTATTGCATTTTTCTCACGCTCAATGTTGTAATAAGCGAGCTAGCACGTATATACGATCCAAGGTGCAATTCTCTCTTCCGAAAGCACATATACACAGACGAGTGAGCGCGCGATGCGAGATTACAGCGAAAGGTCCATTATGTATGTGCGACATTGGAACTCTTTCTACTTTATACTATATATAGCTACTCTCTCTCTCGCAGCTGTGCGATCTTTCATCAGTGTACCTATAAGCATTATTACGACGAGCAGTTTTCGAAAACTCCCGATTTGCATGAATTTCATGCGAGACTGTTTATTTTTGTTTGATGCGCACATCACAGTGTGAGAACGAGACTACGAGGTATTGTTGGCAAAGAACCGGACGATTATAACGCAAGAACGCATATAATACATTTTGATTTGTGTATATAAACAGACGCGTTAATTGCCTCTTCTCCAAACTAACGTTCTGTAATATAAACCTATTATACGAGTCGAATCGTTCTGTATTACGTTTTTTTGCCGTATCACGTGAACTTTCTCGATATGTATACAGCATTATTATCGAGGAAGAAAAGCCATTATAAGTATAAACGGATGTAAAAAAAGGCAATAAATTAGAGATAAGAAAGAAGTCGCGCAGCGCATCAGAGAAGAGAAGAAAGCTTAATCTGTACAGTATATACACAGCGAAGTAGGAAATGATCGAGATCTGCTTATGCAGCGCGCGCACAACCTTGTATAATCCGCGAGCAGCGCGTGCCATCCTCGGAAACACAATGAGTGCATTAAAAGCTGCGCGAGATCGATCATTCGATTTGAGATATGTATTCGCGAGGTTCATATATAGAGCAGCATCTACTTTACTTCCTATTCCTCTTTATAAGGTTTCGCTGCATGCATCTTATCATAATTCAATCGATTTCAATGAGAGCCCAATTGCGTAATTAGAATTTTTCAAAATTTACTTTAGATATATAATGACCGTATTCACTACAGACTCTTGAATGCGTCGTTAAACGACGACATTTCGAGATACCCTGCAGTTATAAAAATTTGTTTTCAAGCAAATTAACACACGTAGCGCTGCACTCTCGTTTCTGACAATGCAGCTGCTGAATGTTAATTTAATAATATAAATTCCAATTCTCAAGAAACAAAAGACAACGGCTCGTTTAAGCAATTGCAGCAGCAGCAGCAGCGCTCGTTACACTCTCCGCACGCACTTGTCCGTGCCAAGGTGTTAAAACGCGCGACTCGACACTTGCTGCGTGTCTTCTTTATTATTAAAAGCTTCTCGTCTCGTTTGATGCGCACATTAATTAGCCAAACGAGCGCTATAGACGTTACATCTGTACAGCACGCGCACAAAGGAAAAGGAGAGCTATATAGTGGAAGGTCGACCCCTTCTTTTTCTGTGTGATTTTTTTTGTGTGTACTATAGAAGTACATTCGCGCTAAGGTCGTTTTCATTATTACACTTTTCGTCGACGCGCAAGTAAGTGGCGGTGCGTATGTACTACACAGTACACATATAAGTGGAAAGGACAATGCGTGAAACTGATTCACGAGGCGTCAGAAGAAAGAGGCCGGAAACAATGGGCTTCGAGTATAGTGTTTCCGAATTTTCGTGGGCTATCAAGCAAGGATCCTGCTTCTTCTTCTTTTTTTTTTATTTCCAGTTTGACTGATGGCCTGCAAGACAATGAGACGTTTTCACAGCAAGCGAGGTGTCTGATCAATTTTTACGAGTCGTTGCGAAAAAATTTAGCTCCGCGTGTCGTTGTACTCGGTACAATTGTATATACGTTTCTCAGAGAGGATAAGTGCCGATAGTCATGACCTCGATTCAGTTAGACAATGTATATTTTTCAGTTTTATCGAGATGGCCGCAAATCTCGATCCAAAAATCTCTTGGAAATCCAAAAAAGGCAGTAAAATCAAGAATCTCCCCCTCGATCTCAAGAAGCACAGAATCAGCAGTGTCCTGGATGGCCATTAATTACCTATCGAAGCACGCCTCTGTATAGGCTTGGGTAAAACGCTTCCTCTTACCATGAGCACATTGTAGTAGTGCACGCGCGTGCGGGGAGTGGAGTCGAGAGACAGATCGACGCCGGATAATTCAATCCCGATCTCATCGGAGCAGGCGCGGGCGCGAAATTACGGGAAGTCCGTCGAGAGCGCCTTGTAATTTACGGGACATTAGGCGATCGATCGACTTACCTGGTTCCTTTGCACCGAGGATCTTGATGTAACTCTAGAAAGAAGCTCTGCACTCGTAAGCCCCAGTTTCTTTGTGGCTCGACAGATCTTTCTAATTGAGATCTTGCTGAATATTTTATAATATTCTGACTGTTCTCTCGGAATAAAAAAAAAGAACCGAAAGCTATTGCGAAGCACTCCAGAAACTCCATTTCGGTCCTATTCCAAACTCGGCCGTTCTCCCAATAAAAAATTTCTCTCGACCGCCTGTGTATGAGTTGTTCGAGGAGTGTACACCCGCCTCGTGTATAACGAGTTTTCTCTCGTCGATCCGCAGATTTACGACTCCGCTTTGGTGGAAAATCGTCGATGAGGCCGCGCGCATCGAGAACATAACGCTCGAGAGCACGTCGTCGTCGAAAAGGCAAAACTCCCGGCAGAACTTTCGTAATGCTCTCCTGTATGCGGAAAGTTTTTCGCGCCTATTTTTTCTGGCTTTCATGTGCGAAATCGTATCCGAGAAAGGACGGATTTGCATACGGCGAGGGAGTGTGGTAAAAAAATTCGGGGATTATGACTTGTGTTGTAATCGCTTTATGACGATTGAGCCAGCTGAGGGTCTGCAGACGCACGTGAGTCATCACAGTAAAAGACGTTATGTCAAAATACATCAGTAATATAAAATGTGAATGCATAATAATGAAGCAATTTTCTTACGGATAGATACTTCGCTTTATACACCTCATGTATATATAGAACATGGTTCTTTCCTCAAATTAAATACTACGAGTTATCCATCGTAGCAGTTATCTCCGCGGGCAATGAATTTTCCTTACCGTCTATCTTGGAATTCCGTCGTTTTCATCGCACTTGCAGCGCCCTGCACTATCCTCGGGGTAGCTTATTTCTTTTTTCTCTATTTCTCCTGTTCGCTGCATTATCTGCCGAACATCGGAATTGCTTGTAAATCTTGCGAAGCAAAAATGCACTTGGTTCGCTCGGAGCTAGGGTGAGTTATTATCTTCGGGTCAGAATGTATCGCTTACTCGCCGTATATAGTAATTGAATGTTTTTGAAGATGCATTGCTTTCGAACAAAAGAGCTGGAAAATATAACGATCTTATATATACTACTATACGGCTAATCTGAAACATAACAACAATTACCATTTGAAAAGCAGTGTGGAACTGTACAGAGCGGAGGCTTTAAAAACTTCTGAGATAGCTGCGCAACTACGACGAAACGATGTCGGATTAGCCGCGAAAAAGAAAGCCGCGGCTAGATCGTCCGCCGATTATACCACCGCTATATAGTGCCGTATAGGTATACAACGTACACCCGTACACTATTCACAACGTGAGATCAAAAGAATTTGCGAGAAGATAGGAATACGGCGATTATCTCTGCTGTATGTGTGCGGAAAAATTCATGCCGCAGCTAATGTTTTGCGTGTTAACATTTGTTTGTCTTAATTTTATACGCGTTAATCGTAAACCTACAAAGAAGACTGTTATAATACGCATAACGCGTACTCGAATGAAGGAAGTATAGACTCGTCGAAAGCCCATCAGCAACTCATCGCTCATCGTGACTCTAAGCTGATGAAGTGCAGTGTTCTGACGGAAGCAGCCCCTCAAATATTCCTCCTCGCGTTACCTCAGTCGCCTCCGTATTATGATGGAAGCTCTCGACTTCAGACGTATCAGCTGCACCACTGCACACACTGTGGCAAGTACAGCGAGTACATTACGAGCCGCGTACCTATATCTAATGAGCGACTAGACTTGCCTTATATGATTTACATCTTTGCGGTCGTCGGCTCAGAGAGATCGAGCTTTTTACAGGCTATACGTTTCATTCGTCACGTTTTGTTCCGAGCTTTTTTTAGCTGAATTATTGCGCGAGTGCACGTACCTATACAAAGCTGGTTACGATCTCGGCTTTTTCTTGGGTAATCTGTATTATCGCATTTGTTCTGTTTTTTTTCCCCGGGGATAATAAAGTCCGACCGTTATATTGCCCGTTAAAATTCTCCCGAGAGCATCGCTTTAATGGCACACAAACACACGTGTGTGTAGCAATTAATCAGCGAGCACACGTATTTCGAATTTTTTTCAAGAATAAATTGAGAGAACGTCATCTCCTTCTTCGTTATTGCAAAAGCGTGATTCATAGACGCGCGCGCGCGCATGAATGCGCGGCAAAAATGGTGGTTTCGCAAAATTTTCGATAAATTATTTATAACACCCGGCAGTCAATTGAGATGTCTCAAACGCCGCGGAGAATATACCCGTCAAAGAAGAGATGTGAAAGAGTCACTTTGGCTGACGAACTCGCGACGTTTACGCCTTTCGATTGTTTTCTCTCTGCACATACAGTCGCTCGAGAGCGACTCGACTGTCGTTGGATTATTCATTATGTGATTGCGTCGAGATGTAGTTATATATATACATACCGCACTCGAAGGTAATTAAGTGTGAGTAAGCTCGAGGAGGAAAGCCCGAGCGAAGAAAGGAGGAAAGACGGCTTAACGAGGTTTTTCCTTTCGAACTGGAGCAGTTTCAAAATTTTTGATTTTCATACAATGCAACGTTGCTGCTCGAAGTCGTTTGTGTTTCGAGGATTGTATATTAGTTACGCGCGCCCGAGTGTAATTTCGCTTTTGTCGGGATGGGATTTTTAAGCGGTTGGAATATTTTCAGTCGTTATAGCAGGATAAAAAGGGATAATAACAGTATATTATAAGCCGGGTGATAATTTATCGCGTATATATACGATACTTTATATACGAAATGAATGCAAATTTATTTGGATAACAATGGGCTATTGAAAGTTAATGGAAAAATTTAATTGTTATCGGGAAATGTGGAATTCGTCAATTAGAAATTTATGCATTTGTTTATAAAACTAATCATAATGGAATATATGGCAATAACGCATCAGCGCTTTATTGCGCATTCCTGTACACAAGTAAACCGGTACAAAAGCAGAAGAGTCTCGTCCCAGTAAAACGTTTTAACGATCGTTTTAACTCCCATTTCACTACTTTGCGATTGCGCATACGCACTCGCACACGCACACACATGTGATAAGCCGCGCCAATTACAGCAGTGTCATCGAGCTTCGAGAGAATTCAAATTTCTTACGTAATAGCAGCAGATCTGGTATGATATATTCTATACTCAAACTACATACCTGCGACGTTGTTGTTACAAAAGCAGTGTTTCTCGTGTAGCTGCAACAAAGCAGTCTGCCGTCAGTCGTCGGTATTATAACGAGCTTCCGGCACGCGAAATCGGCAATTTTCTTTTCCACGAAAAGTCCGGGCCGACGCAACCCTGCCCTTGATTTCCCAGCAATCCGTTATTATATTCAGATTCTGGGCCTGTGTGTATATGTGTGTGCATTGCTAAACGAGCTTATGTACACGAGAAAGATAGATCGAAATCGAGGAAAGAGCTGCTCTTAATTACCCTAATTAAAGCTGGAGAAATGAGTTGTATGCAAAGCGTGTGTTTGGAAAATTCAACAATCGGCATTTCGCACGACGGGATTTCAGTTATGCGATTGTGAGGTAAGGATTTTTTTGTGAATTATTGACTGTAAAATCAATTTTACGATGATTTCATTATACTAGCGATTAATAACTGTCGATTTAAAACGCAAAATTGATATTTATTTCTCGAAGATTATCGACGCGTCTGGCAGCGAGATTATACTCGTAAACAGGAAAACAGTTAAACTCCAACCTATCTCTCCATTCATTCATTTCGCGATAATATGCGCATATATATAATGCAGCGGCGGTATATATATTAAACGACTTCGCAAGGTACCTCACGCAACGTTGATATCTGCGCAAAAAAACGTTCAGGGGGTGTGAATATAGCCGCGTGTATTGACAGTATAATAGGATGAGTTTCGCGAGCCGTGTATACACGCGCGCGCCGATCTTATCGATTCGGGATTTTCACGTGCAGATATAAATATATGCGCAAGGACTGCGTGCGTGCAGTATATTATATATAATACGTGAGAGGCGATTATGATGCAGTGCGTCGGAGTAGATTCACGAGAGATGTTGCGCGATTTCGATATTGATTTGATTGAGAAGGTGTCGAGCTTATATTTATATATTATTTATATGTTGAGTATGTATGAGGGTGTAAGTATAAATACGAAAGTGTAATTTAGAACGTATATATACAAGTAAAGAAAACGCTCTTGAGTGGCACTTATCATCACTTAGCAGCCTCTCAGCAGAGACACTTCTAAAATCAAAGCGAAAGAACTCGGCGCTCCACTTAAGCATATATATTATATGTATATTATCCTTCCGCCCGCCGATACATCATCGAAAAACTTTCACCGCCTCTTTCTCTCACAGTCATCGGACACGAAAGACTAGCCCGCGAAAAAGCCACTAATATAATACTCAGTGTCCCTTATCATATCCACAGCTCGCCGCATCCAAAGAATGTGTCGCAAATCACAATGGCCCGTCGCCGTTGTCGACGTCCATCAGGCAAAGTTTGCGCAACTGTCGCCGCATTTACATAAGCTATATAGTTATATACGTCGCCCACAGTCGGTATAGCGGAAACAAAGTAGGTGTCGCGTACGGAGGCAGCGGCTTTCTTTTCTTCCGCCGCCGCTGCTGCTGCTGTTCGTCAATCATTTCCCGCTTGGCTTTTGACCTGTCCGCGAGCACACCTCGTCGCTTCCTCTCTCCTCTCTCTCTCATTATTGGCTTTTTTGTTTCAAGCCGACAGCAGCAGCCTACACTCGCTGTTGTCGACGACGGATGGATAGATGGAGATATAGGATTGAATAGTTGGAGAAAGTTCGAGGATCGGTGGTGAGTTCCAAGGGTGAGCGTTACTGAACGGCTTGTCAGATTTGTCTATACAGAATTAAATTTCACCGATCGACACACAATTATAAGAGCATTGCGAAATTTAGTATCGAGAACAAACAAAATATTCACATAAACGAGATGAAAAGAACCGCCCGAAGCTAAGCGTAAATGAAACAAATGTAACGCGCAAGTTATCAAGGGCCGCGGTTGCACCCTGATGGCAACCCTAGTAAAAATAATTTCTTTGTTAAACTTTGCTAAACTCTTTCTAAAGTTGCCAAGTGTCAGAAATTTATGAGTTAGGCAATATTTGGCAAAGTTTTGCAAAGTTTGGCAAAGTTTAGCAAAATTAGGCAATATGCGATATGTATACATAGACTGTTTCTTGTTTGATATGTTGTTGATGCTAAGGTATGAGTATCGTACCTTGAAGATTTTAATTAGATCTTTCTATATTATAATATTTTGCTTGAAAAATTGATCTTTCAGCAAAATAATTATGATTAAAAATTAATTTTATAATTTTTCTTAAATTTTCGTCTCCCCGACTAGTTTCTTATTTTTCTCCAACTTTTGTAAACAAACTTTGCAGGTTTAAATTTAAAATCTCGATAAGATTTTCTATTTAAAAAATAGTATTTGCTAAGAAAATTAATTTTTTTAATTTTAACTGTACTATATAACAAACATATGTACATTAGATGAAATAATAACTTATAGTTGCCAACATTTTACGTTGTAAAAGGTGTGTTATAACTTAGACATTATATTTCGCAAAATCACTCCTGCGCGGCTCTTCCTTTTGACACTTCAAACAGAGCGGAGCACAGAAATATAAGAAGACGGGGCATAGCCGCTCGCGAAAAGAGAGAAAACCATCAATCAATCTTGCTTCTCGCAAATTCTCGTAATTCTCATAGCGAAGAGAATAATATATACGCAAAAGCATAGTCCCCCCTAGGGTACAACGAAACCGCTTTTGCGCTAGCTCGCAATCTACTGTATTGCATACAATAAAGAGGATTATACAGGAGCTAAATGCTCTCGAGTACAATGCGCGCTCGCGCGATGGTGTAATTTACATTTTTATTTTTATAAAGCTTGAGATTTTTATCTACCGAGTATAGTCTATACGTCTGAATGTAGCCGAGCCGTTACTACTGAAGACATAACGCGTGCTCTCCCGATTTTATCGCTCTCTCTCTCCAGAACTCTAAATAAAATCACAGTGCATAAATATAACAATATAGAGCAATCTTGTCCGTCAGAGTATACAAATTACGCAGCATCCCACTCGCAACAGGTATATGCGCTCGTCAGATAATATAATTTTAATTGCGTATACAGCGCGATCGAAACAATGCGCGCGAGAAGCATTGGAACGCTGAATAATCGGCTCTATTCATTTTCCTCTCTGCATCCTCTAACATCGTGCTATCATCCTCTGCGATCGACCGGTTGAAAGTATCCGATCTTTCGACGACGACAGTAGGCTCGATCTCCTCCGCCTCGTCGAGAGGAAAGGGCACAAAGCGACGCCAAGTCATTTATTTCGTCTCTCCTAATAGACGACCTAATTTCCCCTTATATATATTTTCAATTTTGCTACACACAAATAACGCGTACGTCTATATAGCAACAAGAAAGTTTTCCCGGGGAAGAGACGGCGGCGCTGTAACACGCTCTACTTTGTTGTAATATATATGCACCGTAATTAATTCATTTTTCTACGCGAGCTCTCAAGAGTAGTGATGCTTGTGAAAGAGGCAATTTACACGGGTATTATACCGTCTCTCGCGTGTTGTTCGTTTTCAATGAAAATAGGTATACAGAATATGTCAAAACTTGTCCCCCATCAATTCGATATAACATTGAATAATGCATACGATCGGGAGCAAGTATAAGTAGCTGCATAGGCGCTTCATTTCATCTCCTCTGAATGAAATTTCATCAAGCCCTTACAAAATCGGCGACAAATTTATGACACCTCTATGGTTAAAGTATCAGTAGCAAGAGCGCATCTCCTTCGTACGTCAGAAGCATCAGTATAGCAGCCTACGGATACATCGCATAGAGATGCCGCCGACAGCGTCGCGTCACCAGATCGATGGCTATCGTCGACGTCGTCGGCGGCGGCGCGACTCTGGCGAAACGGATTCATTAATGAGACTCCGAGCGCGCGCGCGCGCGCGGTGCGATATCGCGGTCAGTCACGCGCGCGACGAAATCCTCAGCAGTAGCTACATGGACGAGCAGCCGGGAGATTTATAACGCCGGCACCTTGCACGCGCTCAGAGATGCTGCTGCTGCTTTGGTTCCTCAGGAACTTGCTCAACTCCCACACACGTAGCCTATACTAGTACTGCTGCTCTTAAGATCTTGACGAGAGTCGTGCTATGCTATATACTCGCGCAGCCAGTTGTCGCACGGGCAATTGTGCAGAGATGGGATTGCTGCATTCCGATCTTGAAGATTTTTCTATTTTTCAATTTTGAATTTTATACTTGAGTGAAACGTATAACCGTTACATAAAAAGAAAGAAAAAAAAACATTCGAAATGCGCAACCTCACGCAATCACAATAAGACTTTCTGTCTCATCAGGAATTGCGTAAGCTCAGAAAATGCCCGTCAGAAGGGTTGACGCGCGGTGAAAGCCCTCTCCTGTGAGTAATAGAAACAATTAGTCATTCATTATGTCCAACGACGCAAGGTGCCAAAGTTCAAATCTCTCGCATACAAGTGCCCGCATCCTTACAAAGGCTCAGACGAGCTATACATACACACAACTTGCTGTATACGCTCCTTCCTACAGTATATGAAAAAGAAAAATAAATACCTACGAGAGAGAGAAAGAGAGCCCCCTTTTAATTGCGATAGGCATCTGCGCGACGATGACGAGCGCTATTCGAAAAATCGAAGCCGAGTTTCACTCGCGGTTATATATGTATATACAGACGGCTCGCGAGTGGACAATACCTGGAAAGAGGGAAGAGCAGCGTGTGATTGAGAAGATTCGCAAGAGCTGTGATTCTTCTCTCTTTCCTTTTGCCGCTTGTTTGATCGAGCCGAGCGATAGAGACAAGTGCGTGTGTATCAGACGTCAAAATATTACGCGCGCGCTCGCTCTTAGATATGTTATTCAATATAGAATTTCTAAGCTGCGCTTGTTTCGTCATACAAACTGTTTGTTGGCAAGGACGAGCGTGACATCATTGTCTGTGCGCTGTGTGACTCGGGAGATTTGTTTGTCATTTTTTTTATTTCGATGGAACTTTTGAATTCGAGGGTATGACTTAATCTGCCATTGCGGTCGCATTGAGCATCGTTTGAAGAAAAGACACTCGAGCGCGTTTGATTTGGAAATACGCTACCGCTGTCAGTCGCGAGTTTTTGAATTAATGAAACGATTTACTCGTCATTATTATTACAGACGCGCTCTTACTTCTCTATCGCGGAAGCGTCACACTATATCAAATTGATCGATTACTACTAGCCTTCAATAACTTCTTCGATAACACAAAATCTTCGAAAATTCTACATAAACACACACCGCACTTCCCAGCCAATCCACATGTATCGTGACCGTCCACCATTTCTTGCAGTTGCCTCATCATAACAGTATATCCTCATCGTACGTCGCGTCTTCGTCGCCCCGGACAAAGACACATGCACAAAGTCGTTTTATGTAATACTCTTATTACTTACTATCTCGCGCGCGCGCTTCTTCTTTTGCGCGCGCCGAGAGAGTAGGTATACGTACAGCGTGTGCTCGTGCGCTCGCGTCCCAGCTATCTTTTCTCGCCACTTATGGGAAAGGCCGCGAGTCTAGTACCGAGTCTCTGCGATTCGATTAAAAGGATATACGTGAAATTGTTGGTGCACGGAGAGGGGGTACCCGACTGCGAAATAATTCCATTTTGGATGGATACATAACGTTATGGTTTTTTTTTCTGTATTTGGTTACGTGATAAATTAGTTTTTGTTCAGTTATATGAGACAAATTATTCTAGATGAAACAAAAACACTTGACGACTTTTCTTGAGTTCTCACGAGGGATAGGCGCAGATTTTACTTGCTGCTACTTTATAGCAAAAAGGCAAGACTTTCTTTAGGGACACCTATTAGAGAATGATTTATTGCTCATTTGTACTACATACGCTAAATAATAGCTGAAATTAAGAGCCTATAACGAGCGTTTTGTATTATATATATTTGCATTTTATTTTCCAAATCCGCTATTCAAAGAGTTTTTCCCGTCATTATAATATACGTACTTTGATGCTTTCAATGAACGCTACTACTTTTCGCCTTTACGTAAGCTCAAAGTGCTCCTCGTTTTAATTTGATCGTCCGCATAGAGGGCTACTGTATATTCACTTGATGAATTTGAATTTCCCCCTCGATTCACGCGCGCGGCTCTTTATCTAATGCCGAAGCGCTGCCATATAACGAGCTGCGGGAGGTCTATTAAATTTTTCCCAGCACTCTTGTCTGTGACTCTCATATTTGCATACACAATATATATATATATATAATACCTACTTCAACGATTTTATTACTTTCTGATTTATTTTATAGTTTATTTGTGTACTTACCTAAAAACTCACTTATTCTTTCATTAATTACTCTCAATTACATGGCTGTTCCATACGATGAGATGTCAAGCGTTTCACACGAAACAACGCCAATTAAAAATTCAGAGAACTGATGCCACCTGGTTATAGAACAGCCGCATAAGATCGTTTTTAGTGCGAATGTATCAATGGCTCGAGTTGGCGCAAAAAATATCATTACCTTATCAGGAAATCTAAGCATCAAATATATCGATATCGTTCGCGTGATCAAGCTTTTTAAATTCTCGTTTAACCTCGTACAGCTGACAATCGCCCGATTCAGACGTACGTGATGTTCTCTCGATTGCCGATATAACACACAACGTTGCCATTCAGCCTCAAATGAAGTTTGCACACACGTTTGTATATATACACATACGAACTGTAAATCCAAACTCTCACTCGGCCAACGGATATACATATACCTATATACATTGAGTCGTTCGTGTATGTGAGCTAAATAAATAGTCAGGATGAAATGAAAAAGGCAACATTGTTCCCGTATCAATCACTAATTTACATCGTCCGTATAAAGGCTGTTATCGGAATCACCATCAAAGAATTACGTATGTGAACACGAAAAGAAATCGCACGTACAATGTATTCGTTTGTAAAATGCCCATTAAACGACTCCGTGTGAAATCGTATTAAAATGTTGAAATTATTGTTCGATCGAAACGATTCGATACAGGTATAGGAACGTAATTGTAATGTAAACCAAATATTTAATTGTATTCAAAGACCTCGATACACAAACCTAACATACGTACAATCGTCGCACACATTCGAGATCGCGCTTGCAACTCAAAATAGTTCAAAGCTTTCATTCAAGACTACACATCTTCACCTCCTTCGTTCCTGTGAAACAATGAAAGAAGCGTCTCGCTGCACAGCGTGCGGAAGTCCATGAGGCTCTAACGCTTCGATGATTGATCGAAGAAATTTTACCAAGAGAATTGAGCAAGCTCCATTACGCCCGTATCACGTAAGCCCGACAATGCAGCTAGCCCGGGTCAAAGCTGCTCTCTCTCTCTCTCGCTCTGTCTGCCTCGTGCAGAGCCGAGGAGTATGGACAAAAGTGACAGTCGGATGTAATGCGTCGCTTCCATTGTGGCTCTGCGTTTGTTTGGACGATTGTTATATTGCTTATGGGTTCGGTTTTCCGAGTTGGGAGTAGGTGCGCGTGACGTAAAGCTCATTCCCTTTCGAGAGAGTTTTTAGAGGCTTGGATGAATCGATGTGATTAGTTTCGAGTCGAGAGTATTTATATACGTGCGTGTGCGAGGTATAACGTGTGTGAAGGGGTCTATTATGTGCTTTTCGCGCTGATGGATTGTTCGCCGACTTGGTATTGTGATAACTTTGACGCTAGCTCTTCCGCGTTAAAAAATATTGTTTCAGCTGAATTATTCTAAGCTATAACATTGTTACGAACGTTAGCATGCGTGATAAATAATGCAAAAAGGAGCAGCGTTGTCTTATGCAACTTTCTTGGTTTTTTTTTGCTCACGACATAATAATATTGATTGCTTGAATTCCTCTGCACGCTATTTAATTCAATGTTTTAGTATATAAACACAGTAATAATGTAAATTTCTTGAAAAAAAAAACTAATTACACTTTCTCATTTGAAGAATGCCCGTAAAATCTTTCGCGTCATTTAAAATTACTTTTTGTCCTGTTTACTAGAAACTCGAGAATTTCTCACGTTTATGAGCGTACGAACCGAATTTAGCAAGTAGTTTAGATACAAAAAAACCGTAGTCACTTGATAATACAAAATACGTATTCATCAAAAGCAAACATAAAACTTATACACTGTAGTACATTGTGCAACGAGGGAAGAGAGTAAGCCATTTCTAGCAAGAATGGGGTATTCAGCACGAGTCAGAGTCGAGTGCTGAAGACACCTCACCCGAGTTTGAAATACTTCTTTTTAACACGTGCATGAAAGGCCTTTTTTCATGCATCTGTAAAGTGAACTGCAAGCTCCTCATTTCGAGCGTACCGGAAGTAATGGCTATGTCCTCCCACTGCAACGGCAGATAATGGCCATTTTCTCCCGCTGTTCAAAATTAGTCAAATTTTCAAAAAATTTAAAATTTTGAAAGAGTTTCTTAAAATGCGCAACTTACTCTATATGCATAAAAAAGAGCTTTCACATGCACTTGTCAAACAAACTACACTTTGTTACTGTGTAATTACAAGTGAGGAGAGGGCGACATATACGCAAGACGCACGCAGTTCACTTTATTCCTCGAGTGCAATATACGGTTTTTTAATGCACCTACCATACAGTTCGTATTCGATTACCACCGATAAGGGAAAAAAGAGCTACATATGTATTTCTTAACCTCACTTTATACGGCGAGGGAACATATGCGCGCGGCGCTGGAGTCTAGAGTAAGGGTAAGGAACATATCGTCGGTCCCTACGAAGACTAGTGTGGTTCAGATCCCCTACGAAGACTAGTGTGGTTCAGATTTCCTACGAAGAGTAGTGCAGTTCAGATTTTG
>UCOJ01001110.1:0-43890 GCA_900474305.1 Cecidostiba fungosa | reverse complement strand
TAGATATTATTTGAAAATTTGTTAAGATAATAATTAATAATCAATATAACTGTAACGCATAAATTAATTACACAATATTGATTCATGTAGATAAATATAATTTTCAATCATTTTTTGATTAAACGTATTCCAAAAGTATTTCATTTACTATTAATGATATATTTTTAAGATTAGGTATTTTTTACATTTTATATACTAGTTCTTCATTTAGCTTTTAAAATGGACAAAAAATACTTGTACTGTTACGTATACTACGCAATTATATTAATACTCCCGCGAAATAATAGCAACTGTCGCATTATTCATACTTGAGCTTGAAGCTTTCATTTGCGCAAAGTAAAAACGATAACATCCATTGAATACGAAGTAACATAATCATCGTATAAAGTACCAGTATAATAAATGTTTTATTTTCTGCTTGTACACAATCTACCAGCAGCATCATTGTGTAACTGTTGATTCGTCGCTTGATTTACGGGACTTGCGTGAGCGATGAAACGATCGTAGAGAGAGACTTTTGACTTTATTAGTTAAACGACGTCGCGCGTTGTTATTACAAGACATGCGTTTAACCTTTTAACGACTGCGCGCTTGTAACATAAAGCTCGTTTGCTGTGAAAAAAAGAACGCTGTACAAGCATATCATCTTGTTTAAAATAAATAGTAGATTTAATCCAATCATCCAATTGTTCAACAAGTCCTTAATATACTTATATTATATGGTTATCGTCATTGTCATTTTAGTATAAGACATTTTAAATGTAAAATGTGTTTAATACACTAAATTGTTCTTCAATGTATGTATGTGCGAACTAAATATACATAAATGAAAACGAAAGTTTTCATAGTGTACGGAATTTTAGCTTGCAGTGACATCTAGCAGCCAAAGCTTAAATTCAAGTGAAATATAACTGTAAGACTGTAATAGGTATAACAAGGATTTTAGTTTCCGATGGTAACTACAAATCCTGCCAAACCATAAGTGAATATTCAGTGTGGGAACAACATTTGCGACAAATGTCTAAAGCTATGAACTCACAACTTAAAATGTTACTAATACAAAGCTTACCGGAGGAAACAATAGTTATTGTCTATTTAAAAATATTAACAGTCTTTCGAGTTATCAAGTAATTGCACAAATGAAAAATAAAGTATGAACAAGAATTTAATTCGAGCTAAAATTCGTTCAAATCAGATAAATTGGTAAAAAGTTTATAATTAATTAAAAATGGTGAAAATATTATAGTTTTCAAAATTACAATCGATTTCTAAATTAAGAAATTTTGACGTATAAATATATTTACTGTTTTTAATAAAATTGATATATATTACGTATATATTTTTATAAAATGCATCTACGCATATTTCAAGGAATAGGAGCTTAAGTGGGAATCAATTTATATATTCTTAAAAATACACGTACCTTTGTTGTATTTAGCTATTTTATTTACTTGTTAATAACAGACCACATAAATGGATGTATAAATCTTAATGATAACTTAGAATTATTTAATAACTGAAAATTGCTTATAGATAAATAAACAGTGTAACAGCCAGAAAAGTAATTTACAATTTTAATTAAATTGTACAACAAAACTTATCCTCTATGATATACCATGACACGATAAATTTGACGATTAACATATATAGTAAATGAAAAAATATTATCAGATTCTTCTAAAATAAGCTGTATATAATACAACGCATAAAATACGAATAACAGTTTAAACAAGGTCTTCGTTTGCAACATGTCACCAAGTACTATAAAGTTGAAAGAAATTAAAAGTTATAAACAAAGTCACCCGTATCACTACTTTATTTTTAAATTAACTGTGCATAAAACTTTGAACTTATTGTTCCTATTGACACCGGTAATCACAGTATTTACAACACTGTCTAATTTATTTAGAACAAGAAACTGAAGTCGTATTTTTTCATTTACTGTTGACATTGATCATGTCAAGCTCGTCATGTTTATCGTGACTGATTTGATGGAGTTTTAATTCAGGACCTTTTTTAACAAAAGACTAACAAAAAATCAACAAAATAATAAATTAACATTTCACATATGCGTAATCGAACAAACTAATATTCGACGTCGAAAATACTTAACGTTGTTTATTCAATTAAATTACCTAAGAAAAGCGCTAGATTCGAAACACATTTAATAAGTAATGCTTGCTCATAACACTCGCATATTGACGGATTCGCTGATTTCTCTCGCTCTCTCTTTCTCTCTATTAAGTAGTCGTAAAATACTGCGTGGTGGTGAACGACAGTGAAGATTATTCAGAAATAGAAAAGATTCTTTCGTCGTTTCATATTTTTGCTTCGTCAATGTTTTCACAACACAACCGCTTTACGCTTTTTGTACAGACGGAATCGCACCGCGACACTATAGAAAAGTGCCGCGCTAATTATATGTATAGATCAACGCATAGACGAACGGAACACGGATCACATTATAACTTTGCTTATTTCCTCGTTTTTCGTTATTAATCATTGGTACTCTTTAATTGCGTGATAATACAGTTTAACCTTGTGTGGGACGACGTGTGTTGCCGCAAGTATTTACATACAATGGACATGCATGTACTGCGTATGCGTATAATTGTTATACATACTCTCTAGGGTTTCCTATACATAGTCGTTTCTGTTGATATTGCACATTTCCCTATCTACTCTCTGCGTATAAACCATCGATGAAAAGACCGGCACGCCTTTTTTGCATCGTCTACGACTGATAGCGATCAACAAGAATTATATTCCAGAAACAATCTAAGAGTTCATGATGTGTGTATACGATCACATAAATCGGCAATAAAGAGAGACTCTCATCGTCTCGAAGTGAAAATTTCAACTTACAAAAATTATATATAAATATCGAATGTATAGAAGGACGGGGTATATATACTTTATATCGTTAACTTAAAATAAGAAGATTCTAGCGCTATCCTTGATTCAATTATATTAAAGACGTACCTTAATCGCTAAATAAATTACTGTATTTAGTAATAATACGTATCCGGTATCGTAAGGATTACAAAGAAATGCAATGATGAAAAAGTTTCAAAATATCGCCACTAATAGACTTACACTTACATTTATACCTCACATTAAATATAACAGCAGATCGCTTGTGTTTTTCCAATGTACTTTAAATCTAACGGATAGTTGAGTAACATTGACGCACGAGTAGCCGATTTGAAAACCGGGCGAACATAACTTATATTACGCATTAACTATTTAATCTTTCTAGTCGTTATCGCTACTCTCGTTTATTATTTTCTCGTTCTCGCCTAATATTTCCATTGGAAAAAACTAAGCTTACTCTAGCTAATGTAAAAGAAAAAAAATTTTTTTCTCGGCATGTACATCCATGACTATACTGAGATTCTGACAAATAAAAGTATGCAACGTTTTACAGTCTTTGGACTTTGAAAACTTAGTCTCGGAGGCCTCGCCGACGTTCGATGAGAAAATTTTGGAAAAAATTCCGTTTGTTTTTGGCTTTGTACAATCACTGTTTAGTTGACGGACGAATGAAGCTACTTCGTTGTGACCAAGCAGTTTTGATTTTTCTTTTTCGTGTGCATAATGCAGAAGAAAAATTGATTGGCCAAAAAGAACTTTTTCGATCGTTTTTCTCTTCATCAGAAATATCATGAGATACGCGAGGCAGGAAACCGAAACACTGAATGTATACACCAAGATACGAATCAAAAAGAGTATAATAAATCGTTCCAGTAGAAAAGTTGTAAGGGACAGGCGCAGCCATGCCCGTATACATGTATTACGTATTGAATCCTTCAAATTTGGCTGCTCGTTTGCATTAATTAACGTATCTTCTTTACACTTTACTTTTTTTTTCTCGTCTTATTTTTTTTACTAAAATACCATTTTTTTTTTCATCGACAATCGATTGCGCTTGCACTTTTCAACTTTCACGTTATATAACTTTACATATGTATAATATCTCACACGAACACACGGCTTTAGCATATAATTTATCTTCTATTCTCAAAGGATGGCTATCTTCTGTCATTTTTTTTCCTTATATATATACGTATCACCTATAGTTATAGATATATATCTCTCTCTCTCTGTCTCAGCCTTTCCAGTTTTTAATTGATACTTCATCGAGCGCCTATATAGATATAAAGCTACACTGCGCGACATATCGTCGATGAGTTTGTCATTTCGTTACACCGCAACTTTCGCGGCTTATGTATATATACCTACATATATATAAATTAAATTCAGTTAGCTAATCGAACACGGACATCGATAACGAGTGTCGCGAGAGTCGGGCAATAAGTGGCGATGCGCTGCTCGTACAAGTATTATATACGAAAAGAAATAAACCGATGATAAATCAAGAGCAGCAAGTCTCGCCCAAACAGACCCGCGAACCCCTTACTCTTTGGCACTGTTACGTACTACTATATAGACTCGACTCGTCGACGTTTCTACCGTCGAGATTCATTGGCGATTATTATATAATAACGTAATTCCACAACACCGGCCTCGCTCGCCGATAAAATCATACAAGACTACGTACTTATATATTATAAGTATTCCACGAGTATAACACATACATACACACTTATAGACGACGTACCCCGAGAACTATTACACAATATCAGGAATATCGAGGAAGTATTTATTCTTCTTTGCGTCTTCTAATCCTATCTATATATATATGCGGGGGTGTGTTGGCGGGACGTTTCGACGTTCGGACTATAATTGATATTGCGCGCAGTCAATATAATAATATGGACGAAACGACGATCGACGCGCCTATATAAGTATATGTAATGGAGACGTTCGCAGTCGAATTCACAAGTGCTGGACACGGCTTGTCTGAAAAATCGTCTAAAATTACGTATGTCTATTCTGTGGAGATGCTTTTGTACTGTTCTTTCAATATGTTCATCAATATAGGTGCAAATGATGATGATGATGATGATGAGTTTTCGAAATCGCCACTAATTTACAAAAGCACGACTGTTATACATCGCGACGGACGTAATTCGACTGCAAAGTCAAGCATACAAACACATCACGTACGTAATACACACTCCATATTGTTAATCATGCCAGTGATAATAACAACGAATCGAGCTCGAAGCGCATAAATCAGCTATTAGTGCATTTTGATTCTTCTCAAACATTCCGTCCTCTCTTTCTTTCTCACTCTCTCAAAAAAAAGTATAATACACACAGGAAGAAAAGATAAAAGTTAGAAGATATGTGGAGCGAGTTGGAGCTTCCAGAGCGAGACTGGCCTGGCGAATACGGTAACCTGTCCCTTCTCCTTCCCACCAACGAGGAACACATAAAGCGGCGCAGGTCCTGGAGTCGGTCTCTCACTGCTCTCGGAGGCAGCTAATTTGGCGCGCTGACGTTCTGCTCGAGATGCGCTTACAGCACGTCGCGAGGGTGAACCTAACGGTAGACTCTTGGGTGGAGCACGAGGCCTCATCTCCTGGAGCTCGAGGAGCTCAGCGAATGTCTGGGAGGCCGAGCGTCCGGGCTCGTCCTCGAGAACGCTGTCAGGTGGACTGTTGAGCATCTTGGCGTAACGTGAACTCGTTGTTCCGTTGTCCGCGAGGCCGCTGTCGTAGGCGCTGCTGCTGTTCGTGTGAGGTGTCGTTGGGGTAACGCCGCTCTCCAAGCCAAGGTAGTTTGGGTTACAGAAACCAAACTGACCCTCGCGAAGACTCTGCGATAGATTCGTATGATTAGCACCGAGTTTGTATATATTTAAAGTACGATATATAATGAATTAAATTCGTTAATTCACCTGCGAGGTGGCGGAAGAGCCGCGATAATTTTTACCACGACGCGGCCAGTCGTCATCTGCCAGTGGATCGCCAGGACTGCGAGCCTCGATACTGGCATAATCTGACGTGGATTCCTCGCCTTCCTCGAGATCCGCGAATCTCACGGATGCCGAATTCGGTAGCTTCGTACAAGGTGTCTTTGGCGTCTGTACAGCCTCGTACAAGTGTGAGCTGTAGCTTTCACCACGAGACGGTTGACAGGCTTGATGAAGAGAGGCGAAGTCACTGTGAAAAAAATCAAGGGGGTTTCTATTTAAAAGAGTGCTAATGCTCGATCGATCGGGGCGTGGTTCGGTGAATTTTTTTGAGATGTACATTTTTTGTGTGTATGTGTGGAATACACCGTATCGATCAGTATATAGCTGAGTTATTTTTATAACGCGTCATTTTCACTGTTAGCTCGCGCTTTGATATTTGAAATCCTGCAGTTGACTGCTCATTAATTGGAAGCTATATTATGCTTGAGGCATTTCCGATACATGAAATTACGTACGTCCTGTATATAAATTAATTAGAAGCTGATAGAAATGTCACTCAACCAATACATAATCTATATTATACAAAAAAGTACATCCTAATGTAGTCAAAACAATCGAGATAACAAACTCACCGTTTCTCCTCTTCCGGCAGCTCGATCAGCTGACTGATGAGTGGTTCCTTACGCCTCTGCTGTATCTCCTCATCGTCGGTATCCTCGTCCGGATCGACGAAAACAAGACGCGCAGCTTCGACGGGTGTTAACACTGGTGTAGGTAACGTCAGGGCGCGAAAATTCGGCACCGAAACCGGTTCTCTCGTCATGCCACTGTTGAGCAGAGGCTCAATCATGCTGGTGCGTTGTGGATCGGATATCCGCTGACGACGTCGAGCCAAGGTATTGGCGCTTCGAGATTTGACCATACCCGTTGCCGGCTCGACAACCTCCACGTCTACCTGCTGGAAAGGATAGTACGAGTTTGCCTGAGCGCAAACTCCATCAACGTCAGCTCTCGGCTAGTCTAATTTGCCAATTGGGTTGATTTTTTTTGGTTTGTTTGGTTCTTTGAGCGGCGATTCTTGCTATATAAGTCTGATTAATTATGATAGTTATAGCTGACATTCGTTATAAACTTTGGAATTAGAGTTCGGGGAACTTTGGGAATAAGCTTCTTAGAGATTTTCTTTGATGGGAAGTTCAAAAGTAAATTGTCTCTGATGTGGTCTAATTATTATTATTCGAATTAAAATACATACTTGTTCTCGTATTTCACAAGAATCGCCGCAAAGAAGCCAACACTTTTTTGTGCAATACATGAGTTTTTCAAAATTTGCTTAATATCTAGATGGCCATAAAACACAAATAATCTCATCTCTAGGATTCTCAATAATTAAAGTCACGGCAAAGTTCGTACAACTGTATCGTTATGGGTACTTACTGTTCATTGTGCATACATAAAAAGTAAAAAATTGCATGCGAAAGTTGCTTTACGACGGTATCGTGAAAAATAACGCACGAAACAACCCCAAAAGATAAACTTTTTTACGTTCACATACGATTGCTGCAAACGAGTCGCCGAACAAGCTCGTAAAAAAAGTGAAACTATAACCCTATGATAACTTTAAAAATACTCTCAACGCGTCAGGCCACCGTATTTCCTGATCTAACACACGATCCTTAAAAAAAAAAATAACTTCAGACTCACCTCCTGCGGGCTCTCCTGCTCGTTGTCATCCTGAGCACTGAGCACCGAGTAGCTACACTTGTTTGGATGGCTTAGCCTGGACAGATTGATCTGCGAGAGTTTAGATATCTCGCGAAGAAAACTGGGCCGAGTCGGTGCTGGATCACAAGGTGAGACTCGTCCGTAGCTGAGACACTTGTTACTACGCTGGTTGTTCCGCAGTCGAGGTCGCAAACAGCTACCGGTACCACTGCCGGGGTTGTTGTCGACGCCGTTGCCGCGTATCAGAAGCTCCGATACCGCAAGGGCGACACTCTCCGCACGTGGCTGCGGTTTCGGGCCCGTCACGCTCAGCCTCTCCCATGTTTCCGTTCCTGATGACGAAAGAATTTTTAATTTCATTTCAATTACACAATTAATCTTATGGACACCGTTGGTATATCGACTTCTATAGCAGTTCGTAACATCATTATACTGAAGGCAAGTGATAGTTTGCTTTTTACAATAATGTATATTCAACTCACCAAAGTGAAACCTCCACAGCTCGTTGGTAGCAAGTCCAGCGCTCTCTCCGCCAAAGATCAGCATACAACTGGGCAGTCGGCAAGCCGCGTGTCCATGTAGTGGACCTGGTCCTGGTTTGCTTTTGAGCATACACCAGGAGGCAGCCTTGACGTCCCACCTCCAGCAGTCGCTTCGCTCCTGCAGGTCAGTCATACCACCGTAGACGTACATGGCGTCGCCGTGAAGAACTGCGGAGTGCTTGTGTCGAGCAGGTGGTCCAGTATCACAGGAGGACAGCAGGTGCCACGATTCCGTTTCTGAATTTCAATTTTTATATTACTATCAATTCGTGTTCGTACAGATATCATTGATTTTGAAAAAAAAACAACGTTCGTCTATTACCAAAGTGAAAGGCCCAGAGCTCCGAAGAACTGCCTCGTAAATCCTGATAACCACCGTATATCAGCATCTGTCCACGATGCACCAGTGCTGTGTGGCCTCGTCTGCCTCTAGGAACCGCGCATCCTTTCTGGGCTCTAATCTTCCTCCACGAATTCGACTGAAACGAATTAAAGGGTAAAATTTTAATGAAAATTCAACCGAATAAGAGAGTAATCGGCAGAGCAAACAAAGCCGAGTCTAGACTGTATGTATATAGAACACGAGAATGAATTACCTTAACCGAGTAGCACCAAAGTGGCGTCTCCGTACCCGCCGAAAAACCGAGCTCTCCGCCGAAAACGTAGAGGCAGTCCTTGTGTGCCACAGCGCTGTGCTCCTGTAAAGCCGGGGGTCTCTCTCCCGAGGGGTGTAGCTCCTCCCATCTGCTTTCCGCTGTAGACCAATGGATTTCGTTTAAATAATGGAGAGAGAAAAAATGGAAGGAAAGGAGTAGAGAGATCAAAGGACTTTTGTGCAGGCATAAGGTTATATAACATAATCTTACTTTTGTCATGAGCTGCAGAGCTTGTTCTCTTTCTGTTATTTAAATGAAACTTTGGCTCGTTTAAATCAAAGCTTGTAAGCTTGCATAATAAACGACTTTAAAATATCGCCTAATAAAAGTAATTTCTGTTCAACGTTTCTACACAAATATACACTACTCCCTTCGAATTCAATTTTATGAAAATATTGTTCACATCAACATCAGCTATAAAAAAAAAACATTATCGCTTCGTTTTCAACGACATCTAAAGCACCTGCACCCTCGAAACTCGCTAAACCAGCAAGCGCAGCTAGTATATAGCATCAAAAGTCAAGATCGAGCAGCGGCAGCTCGGTACACAAAACCCAAAGTACCAGAGAGAAACCGAGACGACCAAGCCGAAAAGCTCGCGTAGACGAGTGGCGCGAACGTGCTCGGCAACAAAGCTCCTCCTCCATCAGCGAGCGCACTTTCCGGCCGTCTATATATGTATATACAGCAGCATTGTAGCCGATCAGTCGCCGGAAAAATGCTGGAACGAACAAAGACGAGGAGAAGATACGCCGCGCGCTTTGAGCACTACTCGACTTGCCTCATCCTTTCTTATATACCAAACTACTGACCCACAAGTGTTATAGTCTTCTCGGAGGATTGAATTCTCGTGTCCCCGAGAGCCAGACGCTTCTCTTCTTGGCAGAAGTTTGGCAAATGCCTTGGACGAGCTCTTCTTTTACGCTGATTTTGCTTGAAGCTTTGACGGATTATTGCTGTGATGGACTTTTTTTGCTGACGAGAGAATTTTTCTTCTTTTTATTTGGACCTTTGATTTTCCCATCGTTCTCTTCGGGGTAGCGCAGTTTTACGAGGTCGTGCAATTCTTCCGAGTTATATAACGTGTCTTATACTCTGATTCTTATTGATAAAATAAGTTGAAGCGTATGTATACACCGTCAGGGTAGCGGCGGATCTTTTTTCTTTGTGCAATTGTTCTGCAAAGTTGGGTCATACTGGAAGTGTAATATTTAATAACTTCCGCGAGCATGACCCAGTTTGTGTTATTATACAAGAGTAAATCGCAATCGCATTCAAAGTTTAGCATTCATCCAAGCAACTTTAATCAAAGAAGTCTTAACTTTATTTTCAGCAAACAAGAGTATTTTGATATATGAATAAAAATAGCTCCAACAAAAAACGCTCTCTGATCAATGCACACATGAGACATCAGTCGAGTCCAATCAGTGCTGTTATCGGTTTTAAAAAGTTGCGCAAACCGGCTCAAATCAAAAACTCATGAGTGAATCATACATAAATAAGATATAACGCGTCCGCAATTTATCAAAATTAAAGCGCACGAAAAAAAACAAATCCTCATCACATATCACCGTTTTATTAAAACCCACATATAAAGTGAATCACCGACATCACGCAACAAGACGTTATATATCCGTCAACTTTCTCTGTATACAACATAAGAGCTACTTGGATTTTTTACGCCTCCTGACGCAACCGCAGATGTGTCCACCACCTCGTTTTCGCTTCTTACTTCCAGCGCGACCGCGTGATGCGCGACTGGCCCTGGTTTTCGGACAGTAACCACAGTTGCCGGTGCAATCGGTACAATCGCAGCAAGCCGGTCGTCGCGGAGCATCTGTTGGCTCGATCATCCGGTAACCACCTAATGGACTTTTCTCGACCAGACCGAACTCCTCGAAGCGCTTGAGGATCACCGGCAGCTGCAAATTTTTATGATATCATTGCGCTAAAATTTATGTAATCGTTTATATACCGATTTATTCGTTTCAGCGATAATAATGAAACTTATAGCGTATAAACATTACTAGATATGATACAAAAATTATACCTCAGATTTAATGGTATGCCTAACGTGTTTTCTGTTGGCCAGCATGTACTTTAAAATTTTTCGTTCCGACACATTGTTGAGTTTCTTCATTGTCTTGATAACGAGAGGTATTTTAACGCGCCTAATACCTCTCGAGCCTTTGTTCATTTTTCTTCGAATAGCCATGAAACTTCCTCTCTCGCAAAGTTTGCATAACAAAAATTAACCTACAAACCATTCAAAAAAGCGATGCATCATTTCTGAGGTTAAATTTTTTTTTCTTACTTCTATATTCTCTATATTAAAAGTTTATACCCATATAGAAAGCCTGTTTGCCGAAACGCGCGACACGCAAACTCCGAAACTTCCGCTGCAGACGTGTGTATACTTGCAATTTTTCTCGCTCACCGAAACTCATCCATATCGCGTGTGATGTGTCGTGCAACGCTGCGCGTGTGATTTTACATCGGCGACATTCTGTTGACTGCCGTTGACAGATTAAAATCGCGCCATGGGGGCAGGTATAACGCGCGCAGCGCGCGTAAAACACTGCCGAGATTGACGCCGCAAAATGCAAAGACAAGAGAACGCCGTTGTTGTGTGAAATGCATTATATAATTTAATTTTTCAGTATATTTCTCTTTTTTATAACTGACGCAGCAAACAATGTTTTAGTTATTAGAAAAAAACGAACTTTATCAAAGTCGAAAGCAAATATTTTTCAAAATATTCGAGACATTGCATTTTATATACAATAAGACCGATAATGCAACATTAGACGTTTCTTATTTCCCCTATACTATAATATGTATACATATTGCGTCACTAATCCATTATTCCATTTCATTTCCCCGCAGTAATTCAGGTTTACCGAATATATATAGCGGAGGGCTCCAGAAGTGCCAAGACACGTTAATTTGAGCGAGGGTATCCAGACGAAAATTATTTCGTTGACTTAACGAACAGTATCCCTTCACAGCTGGGAATCTAGGATATATACTTACGTCGAATATATACGAGCATGCGTGAGTTCAGACGCCCTCTTCAATCGTCCAACTCCCCACCCTGCATAAATCACCACTTTTCTTTAGCCGTGAAAATAAATACATCAACGAATTCGTAGATATCTCGTACTCTGGACCTTTTAACTCGATTTGCTGAATTTTTCTGAATTTAAATAAATAATAATTATACAATATGTATAAGAAATAACAGATTGTCGAATTAATAAATAATTTTCCTTTATTATTTTAATGGTAACAATATTTAAGTTATATTGAATACAAACTCGTTATAAAAAAGTACAAAAGTTATTATAAATATTACTGAAATAATGAATTAGAACTTGTTAGGAACTAACGATTTCCTTATAAAATGTTATCACGTTTATTTTAATATCAACGCTGAGTAATTCGATTTTACGTTGCAAGTATATAAATACAACGAAACTTTACCTTTCGACTCTTTTAAACTAGAAGAACTTAACAGTACAAACTTTTTTTTTTAATTCTGATTTCAAAGTACAAACACTTTTTTGAATCTTGGCATTGTATTTCTTAAGAATTTTAAATTATACTTCTGTTAATGTTAGTGCTTACAACGATGATAGAGGTGGTTCCATTGACTGAATAATTTTTTGTCGCACCATCTCGCAGAAGAGCTCATCCAACAGACGTGGATGTGAATCAGCCAAACTCTTATACCCCAAAGTGTTAATCACTCTATGCGCATTTTCAATTATAAAATCCGTAGTTCTAGCTTTCAGCCATTTTGAATCATACGTTTCAGCCAAGACATGGGTATCAATAACGTTAGTAACGTCCAAATTTTTAAATAAAGCCTCTTCGCACAGCGTTTTTAAATCTTCGAGTTTGAATCTATGAGCTGCTACAAGCAGTTCGTTTGCCAGTTGAGTTAATTTTTCAACTTTTTCTGTATAAATGAAGCGTAAAATTTGCTTCATCACTTCGTACTTTATGTCGGTAAGCTTGAATTTATCTTGGTCCTTTTTCGCGGCTGCATCTGATGCATCGTCAAACATTTTCTGAAACGTTGAACTTCGCGCCGCCAAAATGGATTTGTGTACATTGAACTCTTTATCTTCGACTTCCAGAATCAAATCGCTGTATTTTTCGCTCTCCAACAAGTGTCCAAAATCGTTGTTTATTTTCAACTCGGATGGAAACACAGGTCTGACGTCCATCGACCTCAAGGATATGTGACACACTATGGTTAGCGTATCGTTCAAAACCAGTCCGTTATTGAAATCCAGGAACGTATTCCGTTTTATGAATTCGCTACAACCCATCTTCGTAACGTTATCAGGCATAGTCATTAATACATTTGAAAACGCCTCGTTCGTGATTTGCAAATTAGCATCGAGAATCGAGAAACTAACTTGCGCTTCGGGGTTGACGTAGTTTCGACATTCAATAAAAATAGATATGTACTCTTTGCAAAGAGCCGAACTACCGCATGGATACATATGCATCTGGCATGTTTTTTCACCTTCTCCGACGCCTATCTTGAACGAAGGCGATACGCACAATACGACTTTGTCGCTTGATTTGCATACATCGCTAAAGTTTGATATTTTCCATATGTAGCTAGACATAGCGACGCCCAACTGTCCAATCTGCTTGGTCTCCGCTGCCTTTTCAAGTATATTATTTGCATCGAGAACTGCCGGTTGTCCAAACTGGTGCGTAGGTCGTGTAAATGGCCGATTGAGATCGGCGTAAGGTAAGTGTTGAAAACGTCGAGGAACTTTAGCGCCCGCGCCAAAAGAAGTAGATGGCATACCGGTTTCACCAGTAATAGTTGAAGTGGAAATAGAATTGCCAAATACGAAGCTCCCATTAGGAATATTTGTAACTCCTCCGAAAGCAGAGGCAGTCGTACTAGCGCTCGTAATTGGGGCAATACTAGAAGTAGTGGATATAGCAAACGCAAATCCATTGGTGATACTCGCCGTAGTTGTGGCCGAATCGGTAGTTCTAATACTGCTTGTAGTTACAGGTGTAAATGCACTATTAGCGTTAGCGACAAAGAGACCATTCGCCGTTGCATTGGAAAAAATATTAATCGGCGGTGTAGTCGACAATGTAGTGGACGGTTTGTTCTCAGATTTGACGGCGCTGCTGGTAGTCGTATTCGTGTTATTAGTGAATACACTTGTCGTCGCATCAAAGATACTTGTCGCCTTTTTATTGACAAACATGATGTTAGTCGACGTTATGACTAATAGCAAGAGTTCCTGTATATATACTTGAAGTTGTTTTTGTTAGATGCCACCTAAAGGAATCGAAATCAACATTGTATTTTTTTTGTATATTTTACGCAGATAGACAAGTAGTTGGACTCGCGAAATGGATTATTCAATATAGATTACGAAAGATAACGTGACTGTAATATTTTCGTATCCAGTCTTTATGCACAACGCTATCCTTTTTAGCTTGTTTTTTAACTGATCTTATTTCTTAACGCTCACTGTATATACACTGAATAGATACCTGTTCTGAGTATATGGTTTGTGTTGTTTGATGCGCCGTCGAAATTGTCTTGAGGTTATGTCTAATATGACGACCGCAATGTTACCTATTTTCACTATCTCTTTCTCAGCCTCCGCTATCGATTATCTGCGCTATTCAAAGTTCAATAAGGATTGTTAGTTACGCAGAGAATTCGTATGCCTGATTTAACAAAGTAATATTTTTCATACATACCTTATATGGCTTATATAAAATTCACAAATTCGGCTCTCTGTAAGCCTTCAGTACAGTATATGTACCTACATACACGCGTTTGTAAACACAATTACAGAGCGTAACACTTGAACATCGACTCGTAGCTTGTTTTGGCTTTATATAAATACAGGAGTAATATTATATTATAGCATCGAATAACGATCGATGCAACGGCAGCGTCTAATAACAGGCGACCTCTAGTATCAACGGCTGTTACTACTTGACCGGCGTATCTTTTGAACGCACGCTCTTCTTTACCGATTGAATCGTGCGCGCCAATTTTTGATTTCTTATACGACAGCGAACATTATTAAAAACGAGAAAATTACTATTTTATATATTATTACTACAGAGCCAAGTGGCTATAAATTATAATAAAAATCACTGATGGACAAGAGAACAAGCTCGCGCATCTCGTGCGTACAAGTATTATTATAGCGAACTATATAATAATATATAGGTATACTCACCGAGGCTATAGCGCCAGAGATCCTTGAGTGGAAGGTTGCCGTTTCGACCGCCCAGCAGGTAGACGTGACCGGCGAGTAGAGTTGCGCTGTGCTTGCTGCGCGACGGCGGCGCCGGACCGTTCTCCACACCGGCCGCCGTCACCGAGCTCCACATCGTCGCCAGCTACGCTGAAAAGCGAGAAATGTTTTATTATCGTCTTGTATTACAGGTATTTTTTATGTAAAAATGACTCGTATAATTTAATAGAGTATTTTTAGGCTTTTGCGAAATTTCGTTGACTCTCATTAATTATTCGTTCAATTAAGGATCGAGCGCTTTAACTTTTAACTCGATTTCCACTAAACAGCCAAAAGTCTCGACCAATCAGTTTCTGTCCTTTCCACTACTAAATGGATTACAACTTTTAATTATTAATCAGTCGATAATAGATCATTCAATATTGCTTCATTACAAGTGTATATTTCTGAAAATTAAACGAAACATATAACAATATAACATAAGCAACTTTCAACAGTATAAAAGTTTCTGAATCGACCGCGTAGATAGCCGCATCAGTATATAGTGTCTGTTTAGCCTACACACAACTGATGCATACTTAGAAAAGAAGTAAGCGGCTCGGAAGATGAAAGAAGAAAAAGAAGAAGGAGTAGACGACCAAGCCGGAGGGATAATTAAGAGTCGCGACGCGCAGGCAATGCCGTCTTCCGCAAAAGAAAGAGAGAGAGAGAGAGAGAGAGTTGGAATATGTACGAGCTCACTTGAGTGCAGCGAGGAGAAACCTTATTCAAGGTAGCTTGCTCTTGCCATTCAAAGCGAGGTTAGGGATTTCTTGGACGAAGACGTTCATAGGTTACTGCTATGCACTGCTGACGAAGCACAAGATGCTACACGTTCTTTATTCCGTGCGGCGAAACTCGCTAATTGGACATTTAAATTTTTCCGGGTTCGCGCGCTATGAAATCTTAGTTTCCTAACATCCTTCTTCTTATTTATTTGATTAAATGTATCCTAATTTTGTTCTTATAAATGTTATATACCTTCATTAGAAGAGCAGAATCAAGTTTTGCGAAATGTACCAATCAACTACGTTACGACGGATAATTAATCAATTATAAGTAACATCGCATGTACATTTTGATCCGATTAGTGGATCAGAGCCGACATTTGATGAATTTTCAAGTTACTATCAAATTAATCTCTTTTTAATCAGCGGTGACGTTTAGTACTTTTACAATATATGCGCTCTATTATCAGTCAGTCGAAATTGAGCAGTATAAATTGCAACTCTCATAATAAATGTCGGCAATATTCAGAACTCGTAATCACATAATAATTCATCCTTCGATTAACAGAATAATAATCGAGACCTTATACGAATTTGCCTAAAGGTCACTAAAATTCAATTAAGCAGGTGTCAAAATCGGCCTTGTAGCGGTGATTATGAATCCGCTGCATATAATGTAGCTCCATAATTTAATGAGCTGAATAAAGCTCCAGGAAATAAGTAAGATGCTTTAATATAACATCTTAGCAATGAAATACTTCACAAATCTAAAAAAATTCTTCATTATATCACACAGCTGCAGCTATAGCGAGGTTATTCATTATCCCTCACAATAGTCAACTCGTGACACTATGGAAGGCTCTGAAATCAAACCATATACTTCACTCCAAAAACAGATACATCACTCCATTCATTTCGCACGGCTGCAGTATATAGAATGCGTTTAATGAAACGTATACCTATGTATACGAAAAAAGGGCCTATATATAATAATAAACAATTTATCATCCACTAACTAAGCCCCCGGTGCGACAGAAACGACGAATCCATCTACAACCGCGTGTGTCACACGCGTTCTCGCGTACACAACTTATGGCCCATCCATCATCCCCACTTGTCCCGGCGACAAACTAATGTGCACAGCGCGTACCAAAGTACAGCAATATTTACGCGCACTACTACATTAGCATAGGTGTATAACACCCTCGCGATGGTCCTCTTCGCTAATATCGGAAGAGAGGACCTGTCGAGCATTACTTACAACTCATTGGCGTATAGCCGCACGTGTTCGCCGAAGCGTAAGCTCGTATAAGCTCGACTTTCAGCGCGGGAAACTTAGCCGCCGGTGTATAGATATATACGTACGACTCAGAGGGAAAAGGGAATAAGCGGAGGTGTGTAAGACTTGCAGAGAGAGAGAGAGAGAGAGAGAGAGGATAATATTGGCACTTGTACGTGGCTTATGCACAAAGAGACGCTGATAGAATTTTAGATTTCGATATGGGAAGAAATATGAAAAGCTATAAATTTGTATGAGGGGAGGAGACGTCTGTCTGCGACTTTTTCTTCGGGGGATTATTCTGGATACGTGTACATACTCGAGTTTTTTTTTAATAAAAGATGTATATACACCGTTATTGTATTTTTTTTTTAATAAAAGTTACACACACGCATTGTATCTACACCGAGAGTCTCTGACGAGATACAAAAGTATATTTCCAATTGGAATACACTGACATTCCGTCGAAGCTTTTTCATTATAAACGAAACGAAGCTGATTTCCCAAACAAAGAACAAAACACATCAAAAAGCCGCAGCCCCGGTGAATTTTTTCATTTTATCCTCTCAACACTTCCGCGATCAACAATGCATACAATACATATATCCGGCAGCACCTGTGCGCGCAGCCCCTCGGCGAAATTTCATTCGGCCGATATGAAAAAAAATAAAACGCCCATGCGACACGCGAGCGGCGCATTTGGCTGTCGCTCTCGAGAAGGGTTATAATAAAGTGCGGAAAAAAATCGTGCTCGGCTCCTTTAAAAAAAAATCACGGAAAGAGAGTACACACGCGTGGGCACGCACGCGGAAATACAAGAGAAAAAAAAGGGTCGTGAGACACCCTGCGGCCACATCAGACATATCGCCCTCTCTGGTCCTCATCTTCTCTCCTGGCCTACACACATACACACACCTGAGAGAAAGAGATGAAAGAGAGGAAGAAGAAGCTACAGAGACTGAAGGAGAAGTATAGCGAGGCCTCTTTAATAGGCTTAGCCGGCAAGCTCGGTAAACCCTCTATCTCGTTAGGCTCCGCTCGCGACTCTGCAACTCGTGACCCACATGCTAGCGCCGATTAATCACGACTAAGCGCGCGTACTCGTGTGTTGCGCTCTCCCTCTTGTGCATACACGCTGCACAGCCTCCCGCTTTTCTTTCTTCTCTCGTCTCTCTACTCCATCGGATTATGGTATATATATATATATATATATATATATACATACGTGTGCGTGCAGCGCTCCGGAAAAGCGGGGAAAACTTGCTGTATACAGAGAGGGCGGGAAAAGTAGGTTTCTATGTGTATATGTAGGAAGCTATTGCGATTCAAAAAGTTCCCGCGCGTTTTTTAATCAAATTTCACGCGGTGCACGTGCACTCGACGAGGATTTTACTGTCGAGGAAATTTTAAGGTGACGGAAGTGCTTTTTAGCTCGGCTGTAGGTTAAGTGCAGAAGGAAAAGGAGGAAGGACGTCTTTTGATCTTGGGGAATACATGGGGATGAATACAAAATGGGAGGTTGGTGGGTGCAGTTTTTTTTGTTATTATAACGACGAAAAAATTGATTGTCAATTACACTTGTTATGTTGCTATCACAATACATTATAAATTTGGACGAGATAAAAGCGAAACTCGATAATTCGATCAAATACGGAGGAAGAAATCCGTCAACCTATGAGTATATTATTGCGCCAAACCCAAAAGTTTTAAACTGGACTTTTCGACTTTCCCACACCGCTAAAGCCTTCCACTATTTGCATTCATAGCTGCGGCCCGGAGGAATTATAATTAAATCCAAAAGTTTTTGGAATAATCATGCATTACTTGTACATTATTCTATTTATAGTATTTTTCAATGTCACATATTATTGTTCGACCTTCTATTGACGCAAAGGAGAATTGGAGATTTCGAACTGAATAATTTGGCGCCTCCGAAGCATGTACACTTCCGAGACTCGAGAGAAGACTATTTGCTCTGCACAGTGGATAATGTCTGGGAATAGTAAGACATGGAATATTGAAAGTCTAACAATATAAGGGATAATCTGAAAAATTTAATTCGCATAATATCTTATATTGACAATCGATATATTTACGATCGTATAATACCTATATATACGTTTCTTGGAAAGTTTTCAAACTGATTATTCCTTGTACGAGTAAATATAGCCAACTACTCTAGGACCCTATATATCGCTAAAACGAGTATTTTCACGATTTCCGAACGAGGTAAGGAGGTCAATATTTTGCTCTACCCTTTTTATACCCTACTACATTTCCCAGTTGCAGAGTAGAAATTTTAAAATAGATCAAGTTTCTTATTTGTGGAATAAAATTTTAAATGACGAAATTCTCGTTCAATCATTGGCTGCGTACACTCTATCAACATTTTTGAAGCTTTATTATTTTGGATTATACTGATCATTGGATAACAATAAAGATTATAAAGCACAAAAGAAGCTAATGGTAGGTACATTTTGAAGCTATATAAAGTGGCTTTCTTTTTTCTTAAAGACCATGCAGATCGAATGCAAAGATTTTGTGCATGCAAGCAGCAACACTGCCTATTAATGCATGAGATGTGGAGCAAACGTGATAAGTCATAAATATTCAAAGGCTTATAGTGTACGCCTTTCAGAGCTTCGTTATTTTTCACCAAACATAAATATTTTTCTATACAGAAAAAAACGCCAGCAGCGAATCTATACGTTATATTTATTTTTGAAATTCGTTATTATACGTATACTATCATTTTAATAGTAAGATTAAAAAAGCCCGTCTGTAAATTAACCTTTGATATAAATGCACACTATAAATGAAACATTTATATTCTGTAAAGCTCTCACTTTACCAAAAAAGCAAACTTTAAAATCCAATAGAAAAGTCCCTCAATATAAAGAACTTCCGTATATAAACCAAGCCAAGGTGACATGAATGAAACAGCAACAAAGCAGCATCACACTGTATTTCCGTTCTCATCGTATCCGGCGAAACAATCGAGCAGTCAAAACAGAGCCATCTGAAAATAATTTCCCCGGTATATAAAAGATATAAACCTGCACATCTCAAAACAAAAAACGCAGTCCTACACCACCCTTCGTACCAACGAAAAAAAAACGCATTAGTATACCTATATAAGCCTATTAAAACACAACGCGTGTCATTGTGTCTGCGCTGTATCAAAAGGTAGAAAAGATACAAGCCGACGACGTTTTCCTGCTTCCCATCAGCAGCAACGGCGACAAAGCAAAGCGCAACTTTTCAGTCCTCCCCCTCAGCAGGCGTTATATATATGGTTTTGGGAGATAAAACGAGCAGAGGAGCAGCTATATAGGGGTGATGTGCGCACCGTAGTTTTAACGCGCCTATAGATGCCTTGCGGGGCCCCTTATTTCGAGAGAGCGTAGGTATCGACTTTTAAAGCAGAAAAGTGTACATCGCATTTGCATATATGTCGGGATGAAGGGAGAGGATAGCTTGTGTCGAACTTGACCGGAATATATTGTAATGCGGCGGGACGCTTGATCGGATTCGAGAATGAATTTTATATTGAATATATCGGCTTATCGGAGAGAAAGAGAGAGCTGGTCATTTTGGCTTCCCCTGATGCTGAAGCGAAGGTCTTTTTGCTCTTATTGAAATCTCCGCGTTTTATATATATGCAATTGGCAGAGGAACGCGGATGTGTGTGATGGGGACGAGTTGCCGTTCGCTCGATAAGCTCGAAGTAGAAAAAGTTGTTTTGAAATGACGCTTTTAATTTAGATTTTTTAATGAACTTATTCGAGCTGATATAATTCGTAATATGAGCAGCAAAGACTAATTTTCGACAAGTGCAACGAAGCGCGATGATTGCTTTTGTACTGCCACTTGACTAGTATACGGAAACTAATCGATACACACGTATACGTGTGTATAAAGCTTCAGGCCGTGTACATCTATCAGACAGAGTACAAAGAATCAAACGTATATACCTTGAATTGAATTCGACGTACAGAAACTGTGTTTTCTTTGTAATCTTCTTTTTATAACAATCACTAGAGTCTATAAAGCGGGAATTCACTTATATTTCAATTAAAATTAAACAATAGGTACAATATATTTGTTACCAACGCCATTAATTATTTTTCTCGATACACATAATAACGTCTCTCGTTCAAAAATCAATTAACTATATACCCTCATCAAGAGTAGATGTATACTTCTCACATAAGTATAACTGCAGAGCGAAATCAGCGTAAAATTATGAGTCGATCCAATTACACTTGAAAAACGCAACGCTTGAGCATTTTACTATTTCCGCACAGCTATTTCCGGGCGTTGACCAGAAATAACATGAAAGTTGTGAAAATAGAATCAGAGAGACCTTATACAATATAAATTAGCGCCATTGGATTTCATGCACGCACGTCTCATCAAACATTCACGAGCAGTATATCGATCTTTTATATTCGACGCAAGGAAGTAGCCAATGGCGATATATATATGTACTTACACACTTTCCCCGACCAGCAAATGAAACTATATCACACAGTGAAATTCCCATATAATATATAGGACGACACAAGACTGAAAACCCCGGCATCCCTCTGCAACGGAAAAATTCTTCCAAATCGCTTTTCCAAGCCAAAAGTATAGCCCTTTACTGGCAACGCGTTCTATATATCAAGGCAGCATACGTCTCAAGCCGTATCCAGATAGTTCGCGCTTAAGAATCGGTTCCCGTCTTCGTTGAAACAAGAAATATATACAAGCTTCGCGGGCGATAAAAAAAATGACGGCGATAAATAAGACGAGCCGAAACTATAAATCGAGCTCACCAGGGTGGCAATCGATTTAGCGTTCTATATAACGCTAGGAAATCCATCCTCTATACTCTCTCCTCAAGAATCACGCGCTGAACGCATTAAAATCCGACGTGGAAAATTATGCGCGAATCGGCACCATTATACACGTATACACAGCTCATTAATATTGATGAGCACTGCTTGCTCTATCTCGGACACGCTCATTGTTTCGTCGATACGTATATACACACATCAAGTGTATCTATTATATATATATGAAAACAGCTGCAGCAGCATCAGGGAGAAGAATGAGCGCGAAATTGTGTCACGTGCACGAGAGCTCGCGCCTTCGTCGCGGTAATTATTAACGAGATTCGCGTGCAATAACGAAAGCGCGCCGACTACGACGACTATATACTATATATATACAACGTATAAAACAGAAGTGCCCCCTGTGTGTGCGGTCGACTTTTTGAATAATACACATCCACCGCACTCGGGGAAAATCAAACGAGAGACTAAAAGAATAGCGTCTGTGTGTGTATGTGTGTGTGCAAACGATGCTGCGCGAAAAAAAAGCAGAGCGAAGGGATGTATATTCCGTTGGGGTGAACGTGAAGAGAGGGTGAAAGGATATATGAAGGGGGAGAAATTAAGAGCGCGGGAGGACGAGAGAGAGCAGGAGAATTTTCGAAAATGGAGAGCAGTTTTGTATAGGCGCTCACGAGTGCAGCTGAGGGGGCTGCATCGTATACAGTTATCGCAAATCTGTCTTGTTTAACTGGTCTCTCTCTCCTCTGCGAGGGTGCGGAAATTCTTCTTTTTTCTGTCTACTGTGGAGGGTTTTGAGCTTTGGTCCGTCGATTCATGTAAAAATATAGAATTACTGTCTGTGTGAGTTACAGAGAATACAAGAGCAGAAAAAAAGACGAAATATCCTAAGGATGAATACTAATTTTTAACTCGTAATTTCAAAATTCGACAAGTATAATCGCAAAGGATATAAATAATTTTCAACAAAGATTATCCCACTTCGGAACGGCTGACACAAATCGCGTTATTTCACTTGAAACACACTTCTCTCTGAGTCTCATTGTAATCCCAAACTCACACAACTGCAGCCGTATATATTTGTGCAACTGTCCGATCGTATAAGAATCGTATAAAAAAACATCATGTCATATGACCTCGCGCACAAACAGTTGTCTTCGATCGCGCATGTACTTCGCGTATATACATATATAGTATTATCCATGCACTTAAAAATAAATCGCAGTCAGTATCATGAGGTTAGTAGTACTCGTGTTTATAATACACGAAGAAATAAGAGTGACAAAATTGTAATTTTTTGGAGAGTAAATTATTTAATAAGCGATGAATCAGGTAAGATATTTTAAAAATACATGCAGGTTAAATATAAATGTATAGCTCTAAAAATATACCATTTTTCTACTGATGACAGTGTATATAGTAACAGTCAATTTACCGAACAAGCGTGTATGAATTATTCAAATATAGTATATGAAACAAAGCAAGAAAATAGCGTGCAAAATTACACGGCAAATTTCACATATTATCAAGTGTACACACGAAGAGCAATGCATCAGATAAAAAGCCATGCAGATAAGATTGCAACAGCATATAGGTGTATACTGTGCTACGAAAAGTAAATTACAGTAACTATATACTGACAGATAAATCTGCACTGATGTATGAATATTGATCTTGCGTTGTTTATATTAATGCCTTGGGTTATATTTTAACGTGAAATATCAGCTAGTTATACTGTTGCACATACATTGGTATATATACAACCCCAATCAAATAACAGAACGAGAAAAAACACGAGTGTTATTTGACGAGAATCCAATCCAGCGGAAGACCCTGGCACAATTAGAACGAATGAAATAGGAAACAAAACAAAAATTCTGACGTAAAGCCGAAACACACTCTTGCAAGCATTGGTGTGTATGTGCACACACGTGAAAATCTGACAAAGGAAAAGAGTATGAGTGTCTGACTGAAATGAAAAACTCTTTTATGAAGCGCGAGTGGGAATAAAGCTTGACGTTTATTCTCGGTGAATTTTAAGTAAGTAACCATTTCATTTATACAGTTGAAGGTAATTTTTCATAATTAATCCATATCCTGTTTTCGTGCACACTATATAATTAATCACACATAGTAAAATGAATCATTTCATGAAGAAAGAAACGTAAATAAAGAAAATTTCTCGATTGTGTCAACGGATATTCCTTATCAGACTCCCACGGGGAGTCGATTTATACTGTAAAACTAAACGCCTCTGAAAGCCGGCATGAAAAATGTAGTCTCAGTCTACAAAGGCTTTCTTATATCATTCACAGCGCGTTTGTCATCACTTTGTAAACAATACACCTTTATAAACAACTCAGATCCATGCAAAACCAAGTCTCACCGGAACTTTCAACGAGAAAACTCTGATATCCCTTATAGCGCACAACAAGCCGAATTCCCATTGAAAAAAGAATAATCAAGACAGTCCACAGGACGAACTGCAGATCCCCTAATAGAAACTCCCGTGCATGTATGTCTCCCTCCCTCCCGTGTCCAGCGCAGACACATATCTCAAAAAATGCCAAGATAAGGATAACATCCGGAAGCTGCGAAAGCAGTGTATCTCTCGTCCGATTACATACACATCCAGATCCTGTATATCACTTACGTCTGATGCGAAGAAGCTTCGATTCTATTGTCTACTGTCTCCAAATCCAATCCGCAAGCAGCACATATCTACAGCCGCACACAGGTTAACTCGCGGACATTGCACCCCCGCGAGTCAACTATATACTGACGCTCTTTCTCACACTGGCACTCGCGTTTTTTTTCTCCTTCTTCTTCTTCACCCCGCAAACAGACACACTCACGCTCGGCTCAGTCTCCTCGGCTGACTGCCGCCACTGCCGCCGATGCTATAGTGCAGACTCTCCGGGTCAACAGAGCGTACAGAGAAAGAGAGACGCTGCTGCTGCTGCCGCTGCTGCAGGGGGTGTATCTGCTCCTACTGCTGCTACTTTGGGGCCTCGACGCAGGCGCGTAGCCTTGCCGACGAAGCCCTCCCATGTATATAGAGTCTGATGCGCGACGCGAGTGAGTATATACCACCGCGTGCGCGCGCCGAAAGCTTCGGTTGACTCTATACTATACGGAGCTTTTCGCGGTAAAGCTCTGATCGGAGGGATTATATTTGAGGGATTTTTTTTTTTTCGGTGGCAGGTCGAACACGGTATGGCTTTGAAATATTATTGGATTTTCTGTTTTTTTTTTCTTTATTATATACGTTTGTTTTTTTTTAAATGCGCATTATTATTCTTCCGAGGCTTGATTAATAAAGCTCGATCCGCCTCGGGGCATACACTGTAATCAGAAATTCAGGCGAAATATATTGCCGTTTCATTAGCCCCATTATTGAATTTCTCCCCCTCGTTATTCTGACTTTCGTCTGCGGGAGTATAAGATTCGCTCTCGAAGTATAGTACCTATACCTATAACGAAGCTTTATTACACCGGCGAATCTTTACCAAGTATACATAATACACAGAATCGATTTGACGCAACATTATTATTTCAAATTTTCAAAAATTCACAAGCCCATCAAACTCGTACACACGATCAAAGCCAACGCGAGAAGAGAAGCTCCCTGTAGACCAACCAAGCGCACCCTCGCACGTGCGCGGCTGCTCTGTATATATATATATACATACATGCAACTAAAGTAGGGGCACAGCTATTCTGTTTCGACTCTGTATGCGCGCGCATATTGTATATATATATACGTGTGTCGCGCCTATGCACCGCAACACGTTTCCACATACACACACACTATGGCTACATAATAATTCGAGTCGCGTACACGTGCAGCCTTGCGAGAATTTCGCTGCATGTGTGTGCGGATCGAGCATCTGGTGAGCTTTTTTCTCGTTTGATTGCGCGCGCCACGAATACTGATGCGTCCCTCCGCGTATTATTTAATCCGGCTACGCGCTTTGTAACCCTTGTTTCGTATTATATATATACATACTAATGAAAAGATGCGTCGACGCGGCAACAGAGAATCACTTTGACTATACGTCGCGTATAGCTATAATGCAATATGGAGGCTATAGCTATATGTACTGACTATAGACTTCTCTAATCAACCGCAGCAATCGTAACGCTCGATGCGGTCTATATACCTTTATACGTCAGTTCACTCGTATATAGTACGAGTACAGTCGCAGCTAGTGTAGACTAGATATAGACTCGGGAATCCTATAGGGCAGAGCTTTTTTTTCCTCGCTTTTGCTCTCCAGCTGCAGCAGTCGTGATTCGCGCGGGCTGTTTGCAGAGCCTTCCGAGGATTTTCTGTTTGAACGTCGTCCCCGGGCCATATCGCAGAGTGAAAAGCTCTGGCGGATTTATTTTTAGAACGTACTTTCAGCTAGCACGTATATACGGGAGCTGATTTAAAATTAGACCTCTGATGGAAGAGCTTGCGACTCCTCCGCGACTTGACAGATAACACGTGTATATATACAGTTGGCTATGCTCGTAAAAGTTGTATAAGATATATCGTATTATCCAAAGGGTGTCTCGGCTGGGTAAATATGTATATACTCTAAACGGAGCTTTCGGATTGATCGACTGTACGACGGTTATATATACACGTGTTGATGATGTGTTTACGATGAGTTGAAGTGTAATAATAATAATACATTGTTTCGGGACGACGATAATAATAAACTTCCGAGCAGGTCGCGCTGTATAATAAAAACAGAGTCGCGGGGAGATTATTAAAAAAAGGAAGAAAGAAAGAGATGCAGCAGCAGCAGCCAGGGTATAATCAACAAAAGCCATAAAGAAACTGGGCCAAACTGCTGGCGAAAGCGTCATTTTATGCGAATGAGCGCATATAAGAGCCCTCGTCGCGTTAAAAATCCACGGCAATAGAGAGCCGCCGAGAGAGACAGAGAAAAAAAAGCTCTCCCTCCCAAAAATTTCCAACCCACCCCTGTAACTATAGAGCGAAGCCCCCGATCAGATCTGCTTCTCTACTCCCCCCCTGTGTGTGTCTCTCGAATCAGCGAGGACGAATTCGCTCCATCATCGAGACACACTGCACATACAGAGTACCTATATACGTATATATAAGTGAAAGAGAGCATCGTGCGCATGCGCGAGGTATACCTATACCCGGCGCCGTTGCCAGGCCGACGAGGGGTGCTGCGCTGGACCGAGAGCGCGGGCGCGTACAGATGTGCGTATTGATTGCGGCCTCTCTTATATATGCTATATACTGTATATAGTAGTGAGCTGCCACCCCCTTGCTGTAGTCGTTTCTCTTCTTTTCGCCTGATGCTGTATCTTGCTCTTTTCTTCGCTTTCTCTCTCTCTCTCTCTCTCTCTCTTCGTCCTTTTTTTGTGTACTTGGCTCTGGATATGCTACAGGCACTGGTTTTTCGTTTGGGGTACGAATATACGCCTGATGAGCCGGCAAATACGGATATGATGTTTTTATAGTTGGGCTAAATGTGCCGTGAGATATCCCGGTTCGATGAGATTACCTATATATATATCGATGCAACGCGGTAAATCGAGCTGAACGCTGTGAGCTTTTATTTATCGCTCATTGAGAGCAAACGCGTACACTGATTGACTGGGAGGTTTGTTTTCCCTTTGTTTGCGCCCCGGCTGTGTATGGCTTTTAAACTCTGCAGCGAAATTTATTACCTTTCGAGAAAAATGTATTATAGGTATATTTATGCGTATAATTTATTCGCGTAAACTCACTCTTTATCTGGTGCTGGGAATATTAATGAGCGCGATATTCTGATTTCAATAGTTTGAAAGGATTTTAATTAAAATATAATTCATTGATATTCGTTATTCTTTACTTTCTTTTCGCTATTTATATAATACAGAAGGATATGGCATAGCTGTGATGCGAATATCACTGTGTTTTAAATAGAATTGTCGCGGGACTCTCGACGTTTTGATATCCTTATCCCACTAACAATTTTTATTGTTAACTGCTTTTGTGAGTCCAAACTAAATTTAATTTAGATTTGTGCTTTCGTATTATATAAGGAACTGCAATAATACACTGTAAAACAAAGCAGTTTTGGACTGACAAACATAGGTGGCGAACTATTTCCCTTATGTGTAAAATGTCAGCTATGCAAAAACTACCTCATGCTATAACTGCGCCATGTCAAGATATATTTTTTGTTTAACTCAAACCTTCAAAAATTCAAACAAGTTCAAACATAATACACATTCATTGGAATGGCATTTTATAAACCTTTTTTGTGTGTTCTATATTTCCTGTATAATTACTGCAATCTCGCGTGAGAAGCTTTATGCATAATCTTGTTTATACAGCTTAGCGAGAAACAGCCTCTGGTGTATAAACTTATCCCACAACTACATATTCTACACCTGCATGTATTTTTATCTCACTAAGAGAATTATCACCGGATACACTTGTAAAAAACGTAGACTACAAAAATCCACCAAATGAAACAATGCAACGCAGTATATATCGCGTGATATATATACTGCATCTATATTATTACGGATTCCCTTTCAGCCGCGAAGCCCTATATAACGATTCAAACTGCGCATAATATTTTCAACTCCGCAGTATAGTGCGTCGACCTCGCGTCCCATCAGCATATATAACAATAACGCCAGAGAGAGAGAAAAAAAATCATCGCATTATACAAACTGCACATACAATGCAAATAATAATTCCGCAATTTCTACAGCCGCCGCGTCTTTCCGAAAAACAGCGCGCGCGCACCTACTTCCTCATTCTTCTTCCGGCTTTTTCGTCGAGAAAACCTTAGTAGACGTCGTGTCGTGTTCCATTCTTCTTCCCTCCCAGCTTTTTTTCTCTTTCTCTCTCTCTCTCGGCCACTCCAGAGAGTCTCCCCTACTGACTCCCTTTTACATAAAACTCGTGTGTCTCGCTTACGTACAGCGCGTTTGCCTCTTTTTTTATTTTTTGTTTTGTCTCTCGCAATCGCGGAATTGCGCGAGCGAGCGCACAATTGCGAGATGCTCGAGATCCCATTTCTAGACACACACAAAAGGGCGACGCGCGTCGATTGTAAGCGGTCCGAGCGGAACAAATTGCTGCTCACGGCTTTACGAGCTATATAATACGCTTTACAACGCGAGCACTTTCATATTACGTATATATATATATGTTATGCAGTAGTTTGGGAGAGCTGTTTCCTCACTAACTTTGTCGCTTCCTCTTGAGACACAAATTTTCTCAAGTGATATGGTCGTGGTGGTGGGTCGATGATCGAGACGCAGCACACAATTCCATCATGCCGCATTGGGGGAGTTGGAATGAATTGAGATTCCAGGTGTGGGATCTCGGATGTTTTCCGAGAGCAGATCGTCTTTTTCCGACTATCTTCTTGTCTCCTGCTCTTGAGATTTGTCTGAGAGTATAGAGAGAGAAAGCGAGGGGGAGAAAATTGCTGATGTCGCCGCTATGGCAACTCTGTTGGATGAATAAACTATTTTTATATGTTTTCGTATGGACTTTGCACGCTGTATTGTGTGGCTTATGTGTATACGATCTGCGAAAGTTGTGTCTTCGTGTTTATGGGACAGATTATATATACCTCAGAATGTGGTGGAAAGATAACGAGGGCCAATTTATCCTGCAATACTCGAAACGGTGTATTTATATTGAGAGATAAGAGGGAAAGTTGCGATCGAACTTATATCTATAATTATTGCAAACGTTTATTGGCATTTTACATTCCCTATACAGCCCACTGAATGTTTCATTTGCATTACTACATTTTTATGTATATATACAGAGAGATTTCGAAAAAATTGATGAAACAATTTGAATAGGAATTGATTTAAAAAATGTATATAATACCTACGAGACCTCATTCCGAGAGAAGAAAGGCGCGCGCCATAAATTTGTCTACGAAAGTTATACGTTAAACATTGAGAGGATGTAGGACGAGAGAAGTAAGTTCGTGAGACCAAAGCATTTCCTCCTGATGAGGAAAAACAGCCGAAATATATTATGCAGGGTCGCCAAATGAAACTTTCAAGACAACCACGAACGGCGCAGGGGAAATAAAACTTCTCATATACGTATACGGCGGCACACACGCATATTCCTTTTCCCGAAAATAGGCCAGCACACGCGCCCTTATATTTCCAATGATATACAAAACAGTCGTCTACTACTCTTCAATGCCAATTTCAAAAAGTTCGGCTTTATGACCTCGTGTGCAAAACGTCGAGTGGGCATAAAAATTCTGGTGAAACTTGATTTTAACTTTCGGACTCAGATATACGTAATTGAATATATAAAGTCTTACGGGCGAGCACTAGTAAAAGTTTTTATCTCTGCGCGAGGGGCTGAAATATGATAGGCGGACTATTGCAGTGTATATATATATACGTTGAGTCGCACGCGAGGTGTAATGCAAACTGCACTAAGTGAAAGGGGTTACTTTACACCTTCGAAAGTGCGGCTCTGCATAAGTTTGTCTGAATAATGAGTTGCGCATTTTTAAAAGCGTCCGTCATGCCAATGAAAATGCAATTTATCACACTCGGATATATATCAGGTGTAGGTATAACGAGCTTTATGAAACGACTTACGTGCTCTTCAGAGCTCTATCGCAATAACATCAAAGCACGTGTTTCCTTGAAGATATAACACCGTATTTGGAAGTGCACTTATTAACGACAAATTTTACGCATGCATTATATTCCCACAGCAAAAGACTATACACCCATTTTCACAAAAAGCTCTCTCTCAAAATCTCCCTCCAGTATGTCATTCGGCAGTTTCATCCGACATCAAAGAGATCATTCTCTTCGCTGAAAAAAAGCGCCGACAGGGAAGCGTCCACACACAGAAGCTCGCGATGTCTTTGTCACGTATATATATATATATAGCCCCTGGAAAGCGTGAGCTTTGAGCAAGCTCGAGCGTGTATTAACACACCCCGAGCTTAAAAGCTCGCGGCGTATCGCGTCGATCGTCGTGCATGTCACAGAATGATTCGTGTTTAAAGAATCGTGTTTTTTTTCCTCGCACTCGCATCACCTGGCATTTTTCCAATTTCCGCGCGAAGCGACGCAGCGATTTTCACCCCGTGCGTGCGAGGAATCGAGTTCTGATATTTGTATTGCGATATTATATTGAATCGGATGTACTGCGGGGTATATATCGATTTGTTTTTCAAATATAGTGTAGGGGTGTGTATGCGTTACGTGCGCATCGGGATAATCGTCGAAGGAGGAAAAAGCTTGCTGCTCACGTTTTTGAAATACTTTATTCGCTTGTGAATGTTTTATTATGTGTGGATGGATGTGCTTTTAGCTGATGCGTGTAAATATCTTGGTTATATATAGGTGACCATCAGGTACGTTTTCTCATTTGAAAAATTTGATTGATTTCATTATTAGATGTTTAAGCAATATAGCCCCTCCCCCCGCGGGAACTCTTCGGCTCTTTAGTCTCTGGCTGGTGAAGACAGGTGGCACATAGGCACTTTCTTGTTTCTCTCAATGCTATTTACGCGCACACTACATATATAGCGGTGTGCTACATACCTATATCGAAATAGCTTACTTTAAGCCTGATTAGGCCGCTCATGCTATAACTGTGACTGAGTCTACTTTATACCAATAGCGTTGCTGTTTGTTAGGTGCTTTTGACGAAGTAAACGGTAAGGCCTTTAGTGAAGCACGCAAAACATCAGAAAACTTATATAAAACAATTTATGAATTCCCATCTATAACAATATTATTATACTGTTGACGATGACTGATGGGAAAAGCCCCGCTTGTATCATACCTATCTTGAAAACAGAATTGCATGATAACGAAAAGTACATACGATTTTTCTATCGTATTACTCTTAATACTTTTTAAACAAACTTTTTTTTAGAAATAAAGCATTTGCTTGTAAAATATAATAAAATCGTAGTGCACCGATAGACAAAAATCACAACCTTAAAAATGTCAACAATGTAGCCTGCAAGATTTACTTACTTGACACCAATTAATATCGCTCCAGACTGACACTTGTAACACTTTATATTTTACTATCCAGCTATTTGCTCTTGAATAAAGTTTTTTATTAGGATTTCTTACACCAATTCATATAACGCACGAGCGCTCCGAACTCCACTAAAAAACTAAACTTTATAACGCTGTCCGGCGATGACCTCAAACGCTCAGCAGCGGCGCGCCCGAGCAGTATTATTTAATCTGTGAGATAAGGTCAGTAACCGAAACATGAGTAAGTGAGGCTCCATTATATAGATGGATAGCTGTCTAAGATGCCACACAGATGGCATTGCACTGGCGTATCGCGTTCTAAACAGTATCAGAATTTGTATCCAATATATTATTATTCTAAAATTAAATCAATTTTTATTTAAAACGTCTTTTGAAATAACAACAATACCTCTGCAATTCTTTACATTTTAAAATGAAAGCTAGCAAGAGCTTTCACCGTAAAAACTCCATTTAATAATTCAAAGCCAGCCTCTTGTCGCGACGCTGAATTTCAACTATACAACACATCTACTATATAATAAACGTCGTTATTTTCCTCGGAATTCCTCAACAATCGCTGCATTTACAATAAGACGGGCCGAAAGAAAAGTTGGTGAAGAAACTCATCTCAGTCATTAAAAAAGAATCCTAGCAAATTCAGCGCAAAAAATAAATTCTCACCTTTATTTCTCCTCTATATAATACATCCATCTCATTCGTCTGGACTAGCCTCGTGCTATCCACTGGTCTCCTAGACGTCTGCAGCTGGAAGCATTCATTATTTTCCAGACAGACTCGGCTGTATCCTTTGCCCTCGAAAATTTCTCATTTGCGATCCTCCGCAGCACCTGATGAGGCGACACAATGAAAAGCGAACCCTTTTCTATTCCTCAAATGCGCGCGACGAACAATAACATGACGAAATGCAAAAGTTAAGGAAGAAATCGTCCCGACTGCTGCGCGTGTATAATTGCGTGCACGAGGAGGTGACGCGACGAGAGAGAGATGGTAATCGAGGGAACAGTAAAGTCCGAGCGGAACAAATTGTCCAGCGGCAGTTTTGTGCAACCGGGCCATCGCTATGCGCAGTCACAGTGTATAATATATAGTATATATCGAGGTATACGATCGTTATCTTTGTATCAATGCTCCTGCGAGTCATGATTTACTCTCGATTTTTTTAGAGTTATGTGTCTTTTTTGGAAGTGCACGAATTTTGTTTGGATTGATTTATTTTTCTATTGCGGATCTTTTTTATGTTTGTTGAGCCTGCAAATACAAAAATTTAGTGATTTTTCATTTTAACCACTATCAACAGCTGATGTAAAATATTAATGTTTATAACTCGTATACTTTTACAAATTTGCAAAAAACAGAGTATACACATCAGATATGCTGGAATATAAGCGGTACACTATACTGTACACAAATAATTACACGCCGCTTGCGCAATATTTGTGTACGAGTGAATCTGTGTCAGTATATTATGTATATTTTGATAATAGCGCCAAGTATGCCAAACGGTATAATTTCGTATTGCATTGAAAAAGGAGTCATTATTTCCCTTTGTTCGCTAATCAATAGATTTTAATTGGCTCACACACTCTACATTGCCGTTCTATTCAAATAATAAATCTGCTTTATATATAAATATACCATCCAATTTTAATAAATGTATCGCTGGTTAAATTAACGTTTGCACAATATAACAACAACAACTTGTGTATGTAAAAGAAAATGATTTTTTTGCATATAATACATATGAGAAAGTCGAGTGAAAATAAGAGTTATACAGGAAAAAAATCGTTTCCGCATCTTGAAAGTGAACGTGCAAGCTTTTCACTATCTAATTAGAGAGTGTCTCGCAAATTAAAAAATTATTTTTATCACGATGAAATTTCCTTGTTATCCTCGATAGATATACGTATATTATCCTATGAAAGTGATACGAGTCTGTCATGAGATTATTCGCACAAAAAATAACTTTCAGAGCAAGAGATGTCGACTATCGATTGAGCTAAGTGAGATAGAACTGCATCGAAGCATATAGTGATAGGAAGACGAGGAAATTTGGCGGAGACAGCAGCAGCAGTTGAGTCTCTCGGTAACAGCCATTAGTTATAGGTGAAACGATGAATCCTGTTCGCCATATTATATATAGACACGCCTGAAGTGTCGGGAGCGATTATTAACTCTGTAAAGTTCTCTTAAACTGATGCTGTATAATGGTATACCTCAACCATCGAAGAAAGGAATCAAGTTACCCCTAAATATAATTAATATTCGCGATTTCATTCATTCCATACGAAAAAAACTACGTCCACAATTATCTTCTAACAAGTATCTCAACTCGCACATGAGTCACAAAGTTATAGACGAGTCCACATTAGACACTAAAAAAAAGTGTGTAACTCATTCAATCCCAAACACATACTCGCCTCCACAAACCCATAAAAAAAACCTGTCGAAACATCCTATACCAATTTGAAGAAAAAAAAAAAAAATGCGCGAGCTCTCGTGCGTGCAGGCGCGTAACGAGGAGCGCGTCGAAGCATCGCGAGGATGTCGCGCGGGTATATATAAAAAGCGCGAAAGTGGCGGCCGACGCGACACTCGTCGCACTCTTCTATACGACACGAAACGCATATTTTAAATAATCCACGAGCTGACCGCATCAGCCGATCTCTTTCGCGAGATCGCGAAAGATATTTCGTATACCTAAAATCGCGTAGTAAATTAAAAAAAATAATGTCACGTGTTTTAGCGTTGATGCTACTGATGGTAGCATTTGGAGTATTGAGCGCAGAGGAGACAACGACGAGTAGCACCACGACAACCAGTACGACTTCGTCGACGTTGAATAATTCTGAGATTCTAACGGGAGGTACGGTCGACAAAATTGCAAGGAGGATCATTGACGATCGACTTACGCCTCCCAGAGCTACGGATTTTGCGCCTTGGAATAAGAAGCTGCCGCTTGGAGAGATTTATAGAGGTAATTCTCAGCCTCCGAGGGTCACCGAAGATGTTGATGATAATGTCACCGATCGAGCTGTGCCTAAAAAAACGAGGACTGTGGGGCCTACGCAAGGTATGTTTTAATTTTCTGCTTGTTTCTTTATATAAGTATAGTTATAGTAAGCTGCAAGCGTGGGGTGTGTTGTATACATAATATAATCTTAAATCTTTGACTGGTTCGTTAGTTTCTCACTTTCTTATTTCTGTGCCGAGACTTTTAGACTTTCGTTCGACTTTCTAACGAGCTTATCAGTGTACGTGTTTGTCTGTTTGAAGGAAAATTTCAACACTTTATTTTAAATAATTTTTATTCTTCTTTCTTTTGATTCTTCAAACGACGTACAATTAAGCATTGATTTCTACAACATACCCTGTACGATGACTAGTCTATATCGCACGTAATACCGCATCCTGCACCGATGCCAAAGCGCTTAAAAAATTGATCATTCAATCCACGTGTCCCCGACGTTAAAATCAATTTAACATAACACACTATATGTCTCTCGCGTCTCCTATTCTGCAGATCCAAGCTGTTGCGGCGGCAAATCGTCGGGTCCTAATGGTTTCACAGACGTAAAGAACAAGTCACAGCATCAGAGTCAAAGCTCAGAGACGCAGGACCTCAACGCTGGACCTGCGCCTCGTTTCCACGGAAACAGACCGTCAGACGACAGGTATGTATATACCCGTCGACGGCACCGGCTGACTAGGATTGTGTATAGATTTATCTTGACCTTCTTGTTTTTTTTCTATCTCTCCCTACGCATAGGTATGGCCATGGCTGGAGAAGCTCGAGTTATCTCGGATTCAGCAAGGATAAGGACTACTACGATCAGCGCAATCGTTACCCTTATGACAGGTAATTTGCCTTATATAGTTTTTTCCCGTCGGGCTTTATTGAGATCGTTTCGAGGGTAACTTGGAATCGGGAGCTTTTTTTACGCGGAAGTAATTTGGGAGGTTTGTTCGTGGAAGAATGATACGATTCTTTGTAGCGCCGGATTTGTAAACTAACTTTATAGTCTCTTTTTTAAAAAAAGAATATTATAAGTTCACAGCGAGTATAAGTAGAGAAAGTTATAATTCACTCCTGATGCTAATCAGTCTAATTAGACACAACTTTTCTCTCCGCTTTTCGTCCTTGTACTAATTTGAGCTTAATACTTATATTTTTTTAATTCATTGCTCTAATAATACTAACAACGCTTTAACAAATTTCCTCCAATTAGGTACAACTCAGCGCAGAGACCGAACTCAGGCTACGCTTCAGACGCTGACCGGTACGACTTTTTAATTCTATCAAAATATAATTTCTCCATCAGAAAAAAAAATCAATACAGACAATCTCACACATTAAACTTCAAATTAATCCACACAAATAATCTCCGTCCAGCATTATAATGATACCTCGAGGGCGTTAACAGCCCAATCAAGTCGAGATCGTCCCATAAAAAGTCGCCATAAAAATAAAAAAGGTCTATATATCCTCCACAGATACAGCACAGCAACGAGACCCAGCTCAAACTACGGCGCATCAGCTGTAGACGGTGACCGATACGGAGCTAGCAGCAGCAACAGCCGACCGAGCAACTTCCAGAGCGCAAATTACGGCTATCCCTACGGCGAGAGACCTAGACCCGGTGGTAGTTATGGCATTGGTCCGAGTAGCAACCAGGACACCGACACCGACTATCCCTTCGGCGAAGGCGGACCACCCAACGGTGGACCACCGTCCAATCTACAGACCCAGAAGGTCAGATTTATGGCTTGTTCTATATGTGGGTCGTAGTTCTTTATTTATCGATGTATAGGCAGAGGCTGATTAGATTTATCGGGGCGTGGGGAGATGATTTCTTCTTTTTTTTTTGCTTTCGATGGGCTTGTTGGATCCGGGAAGCGACTGTTTTGATTTTACGGGGAAAATTCCGAGTGAAATTTACTTGGTACACTAATTAAAGGTATGCATAACTTGAATAAAAATGTCTCTAGCTTATCTTCTATTGAAAACTGAGAATGACACCTTTAATTTGAGTTACCACACTATCAAAATAAAAGGAATTTTTCGTCATGTATGTATAATTTTACATTTTTCTCCGTGTGGTATATGAACGACTTTGGCTAATTAAAACGTTTTATAAAACTAAAAAAATTCTAATTAACTTCTTCTTTAGGAAACTACACAATATACCATGTATGATTAATCAGACGACAATTAATCAATAACGTTCGCGCACATGAACATACCTATATACATATAAAAAAATGTCTCTAATATGATATAAGAATTGTCTATAATAATTACGTTTTACCGGCTGTTAACAGGCAGTAGCACTGAAGGCACTGGCAGGAGTCGCGTTGATTGGCGCAGCCGCAGCCCTCGCCTCGAACCCCGTCCTCTTGCCAATCAGCGTTATATCCGGCAGAAGAAAGCGCTCCGCCGAACTCGAGTCTGACAATTACGCCCTCACCGCCTTGCTGCAGGGCTACATTCAACCCAAATCAAATGAGGTTTCTAATTTTCTCACACATATAGACACTATACTTCCAATCGGAAAACTTCTTCCGACTTTTTTTGTTGTTATAATTACTATATTGCGCAGTGAAAAAAAAATTGCTCGTACAAATAGATTTTTCCGTATACGCCCAGTTTTACAAAGTTATATTTCGAAGCAATTACGCGGACGAAAAGCCTCGTTTGCGCAGAGAGCTTCGAATTGTAAACTAAATTATTTTTAAAATCGAGTTTCGTCGTAGTATATTGTATAGGTATATTAAATGGGAGCTTTTGCATTGGATAAAAAGTTTTAATTAAATTTCGAAAAGTTGTACGTACTTATATACACACATTTCCGTTTTTGCTTTTTCCAAATGCTCGCTTCATAAATCCCCAAACATAACACAGGTAGCGCAAAGTCAGCTGGAACGACGTGGAAATACAGCTGCAGCCTCGAACATCAGCAATAGCAATGAGACTACGACGACGACGACGAGCCAGGAGCTTGTAATCAGTCCGCAATGCGTGGCGAGACTGGCTTGTCATGTGCACCGTGATTATCTTGATGAACTCGAAAAGAGCCGAGTCCAGCTACAGCAGCAGCAGCAGCCCTCGGAAACTGAAGCCGATGGTTCGACGGAGACCGACTTGCATGGACTCGAGCACTGGTTTGATAGCCTGTAAGTGCATTTTGTGTATAGATATAATAATATCGAGCTGTCGTATGGGTAGAAGACAAAGGGACTGATTGCGTCCTGTAAATTACTTCCTCCTTTCATACAGAATTTCGACGATTTTCTCAAACTATACTGTTCTCTTTTTGACTAATAAATGTTATTATATATGAGTAGGTAATTCAACTAATATGAAATATCAACTCTTATCCGCTGTCAGGATAATATTTATAATATTAGCAGTATACAGAGGTACTTTTTTAGAATATTTTGAAAAAAATTCAATGGTCGGTAAAATCACTATTTAAATAAAAAAAATATCGATTAACTACTGACGGTTATGGCTCTATAAAAAGACGCGTTGTCTCGACCCGTATCCATACTTGTATATAAGTTATATTCTCACATATTTTCAATATAATATTGCAACAACGGCTAATTTGTTTAATTATTTTTCAGAATTCACAGTAACATACTGGTGGCCGATTATCTTTCCGACGAGCTAAAGTCCCTTATTCAGTCTGCTGTCGCCACTGGATCAGACAAAAACGCGTCGTGCGACAAATTTTCTTGTCTAAATGTACATGATAATTCGTCAAGCAAGAAGACTAACTGATTTTTATATACCATCTGATTTTAGTGTTATTTTATGTTGAACAAAATTATTCGTTTTTTTTATATTCTTACAGTATTATCTTAAGATTACTACTATATGCGTATATTTTAAGTATGTATAATTATATAACTTGTATGTCATAAGAAAATTTTGTTATCAAACAATGTATAATATTATGAAAACGATATTTATACGAAACGAGAGCTTAAAATGCTTATTTTACGAATAAAAATGTGTATAACCCATCCGTAATAGTTATCAATATTTCAATTTTACCGCCTATCCCTACCCATCAATGCGTCATCTTGCGACGAAATTTGGAACTCAGTTAGCAATTGAGATATTATATAGGTTAGGTTCGACGATTTCAACAGTGCTCTTCTGCTGTCCCTGTCCGTATTCGTAAAAAGTCTGCTGCGGAGTGCGGACCTAGATGTAAATGTACGTAACAAATAGTCACGCGATTTCACATTTCAGTCGTAAATATAAAGATTTCTGTGTTGTTCAAATAATTCCTTTTTAAATCAAATATAAATTTATTGATCGCATGGTGTATTGATAACGAAAAATAATAAAAAAAGATTTTGTGAATTTTCTTTTTTTCAATCACTGATTTTTTGCCTGAAGAAAAAAACTAAACGTAAACAAAAATTTTGTGCATTTTTGTTCTGAAAGAGAACTAATCACTTGTGAAATGTGCAATATTACTCAATAATTTTATGTTGCCCTTGAAACCATCTATATATAACATTAACTATACGTATATGTCTAAAATAACATTTGTTGCATTTACAGTTTTCTTACATGTGAATTATCGAAGCTGTCAACATGTTACGTACTGCAAGAGTGACTGGTTTGAAGTGCACATCGGGACTGAATTTTCACACAGCAGTAAGTAAATTAAATTCGGCAATAAATAAAATTTTAGAAATTACAATCAATGTATCATTTCTCAGGGTTCATGCTGTGCCAAATCGGTAAAGGAGGATTTTTCTGAAAAGTTAGCAAATGGTCCACAGTTTGAAAATTTTATATCTGGTGATGCTGCTACCGCAACTGAATACGATGGAATTCTTAAATTGGCCAAAGGAGATAAATCACGATTACGATTACCACCGTGGCTCAAGACCCAAATACCAATGGGTAAAAATTATAGTCGAATCAAATCTCAACTACGTGATCTTCGATTGAGCACAGTGTGTGAAGAAGCTCGTTGTCCAAATATTGGAGAATGTTGGGGAGGTGGGGCTCATGGAACAGCTACAGCAACAATCATGGTAATCATAGAAAATATATAAAATAGTCTAAAGCATGATTTACAGTTATGTGTAACTGAATAATAAAATTAATAAATTATAGTTGATGGGCGACACATGTACAAGAGGGTGTAGGTTTTGCTCTGTAAAAACAGCAAGAGCTCCACCACCTCTGGATCCTGAAGAACCAAAGAATACTGCAACAGCAATAACGGAATGGGGCTTAGATTATGTTGTATTGACATCTGTAGATCGTGATGGTAAACCACATCTTTCAAATATATTTTGCTGACATAATCCTGATAAGTAATGTTTCAAATTTGTTGTGAATCTAGATGTACCAGATGGTGGTGCAGGTCACATTGCAGCTACTGTACGAGAGCTTAAGAACAGGTATATATTTTAGATAATTTTCCTTTTTATCCTTGAAATAGCAATTTCAAAAACACAATTCTTTTACAGGAGTAACATTTTAGTTGAATGTTTGGTACCTGATTTTCAAGGGAACTTGGAAAGTGTAAAAACAGTTGTTGAGTCTGGTTTGGATGTTTACGCACACAACATAGAAACTGTTGAAAGATTGACACCATTCGTCCGCGATAGACGCGCAAGATACAAGTAAGTCAACTATTTGATTTGCTAATAACAAATACACTCATAAGCTCTTGGATAGTAATTCAAATATTATAAATAATTAATCTTACTAAAAAAAATATCAATGAAATTTTTATAAAAAAATTCAAATAATTAATTTAATATTAGAGTCAATAGAATAATATAAAATGAACTTTAAAAATCATAAGCATAGGACTTACTCTTAGTAGAAGCTATTTCAAAACGTTTTTCACTCTATTTATTTAGGCAGTCACTATCAATGCTGGAGGGAGCAAAGAAGGTCAATCCAGATTTGATAACGAAATCGTCAATAATGTTGGGTCTTGGAGAAACAGATGATGAAGTAATGCAAACCATGAAAGATCTCAGAGCAGCTGGTGTAGAAGCTGTTACACTGGGACAATACATGCAGCCCACAAAAAGACATTTAAAAGTGATTGAATACGTGACTCCTGAAAAATTCAAATATTGGGAGAAAATTGGTCAAGAACTTGGTTTTCTATATACTGCTAGTGGACCTTTGGTACGATCTTCTTACAAGGCGGGCGAATATTTCTTAACGAATATATTAAAAGAAAAACGGGGTGAAAAGAACGCGAAAGAGAGTACGTAAAAAGCATGATAAATTATAAAGCCTTTGTAAAATGAACAAGATTTTTTCACAAAGCAGACTATATTTTTTTAAATGATCTGAAACCAAGGAAAATCACGTGTCTATTTTAATCATTGTAACATACTTGTTGATATAAAAATTAAGAAAATATTTATTTCACGGAGCCGTGCGTACGCTTTTGTTAAGGAAAAAAAAGATTATAATTATATACTATGATCTCTTGTGTAAAAAGTTTTTAGTAATACTAAAGTTATACTCTCTTTGTAAATAGAATGTAATAGGTAAAATTCTATACTTATTGGTAATGTAAAAGTTAATTAAATGAATAAATATTTTTTGTTATATTAAGAAACAGTGACAGCGTATTAATCTTTATTTCTTTTATAATAATAATGAAAAACCGAAATTGCAAAATAGTGGGCCAGTTACGTTAATTATTCTGTATCCATGGCGGACGTTCTGTGCTCTTCTGTACCAACGGCAACTACAGGATCTCTGTGACCCGGGTCGGATGGAGGATCTTGTGGTGGTTGGTCGTCAGACAAAATTTCACCCTCAGTTGGTCTGCCTCGTTTATCGTCGCCTTCGATTTGAGACAGATATCCCTGAGTTGCAGTTTCATCCAGAATTGAAAACTCAGTGCCTCTACCCACAACACCGATTGAAACGTTCTGTAACCCAAGTTAAAAAATATTGAATGAACTGTTTTAGTTTATTTAAATTTTTTATTGAAATTAATTTAGAGTTTAAAATTGTGAATTTTCATAATGAGACTAATCTTTGTTGACATACCTTTGTAGACAGATCTGCTTCATTTGGCAATGTATCACGCAATGCCCTCAAGCCATGCTTAATGAGTTCATCCAGATCAGAGCCTAGAAATTCAGTAAGATGCTTTTCTAAGTACGTTCGCGCACTTTGCGACCTGGCACCAATTGCCATAGCCTTACAATCAAAATAATTGGCAGATGGACAAGTTTGATAAATGTGTGGTCCTTGATCCTGTAAAATGTAAAAATTTTAATTTAAATACTATATTGTATTCTGCTGAGTTTTATAGAATGCACAATGTGGTAAATATTTACATCATAACCAGCAACCAAAAGACCAACACCATAAGGCCTTCTATCATAACGTTGAGTACAAGTTTGCATTTTATTTCCCAAAGCTGTAATAAGGCGACTGACTGGCAAGGTATTATCATGAGAATACTTGTAGTTTAAGCATTCTGTTCTCATGTACCGGCTAAAATACAAAAATTAAAGGTAAGTCTATGGGTAAAGAAAATAAAGTCAAGTACAAGGATTGGAGAATTTGTTTAGCAAACCTCAGCATCCTGGCATCGGCCGTGAGACCAGACATGGCAATTCCAACATGTTTGTCGATGGGGAATATCTTTTTCTGATGGGATGACAACTCTGATGTTGCCCTTTTTAAAGCTACAATAACAGCATGTGTTTTATTCTTAAGACCTACTGTTGCTGAACCCAATTTAACAGCTTCCATCGCATACTCCACTTGGTGCAGACGTCCCTGTGGACTCCAAACTGTGACATCACTATCATACTGATTTCGGAACTAATGGAGAGAAAAATAATTAGATTAAAATCTTGCGGAACATTGATTTTTAAAAATATTAATCCAAACCATCTGTAACTAGAGAATGTATATAAAACCGGCGTCTCCAAGTACGATGACGCGACAATAATAAGGTGAGTATTTCGAATGAATTTCCGCGTTATAAACAAACGTTTCAAAGTCGAAAAAGCTACGAAGGTAAGAAATCGTGCGTGAAAAGGTAACGATAAATGTGATTTTTTTAAATGTTAGCGAGAAATTCGAATAAATCCAGAGAGAAACAGCGATGGAGTTTTTTAGGTTAGTTTTACGTGTACACAATCTAAATAGCTGATCTTACCATTTTTTAAAAGTAAACCTGTTTTCAACAGTCTTCACTTGTAATACGGCTTCAATTTTGAAGCATCAATTGTTGTTCGTTTGGTTATAAACTGTCAACTCACGGATCGGCGTGATATATCAAAAATGAATCTTTTGCAAGGTTCACAACCTTACGGAGATTCTCAATGCAGAGCTCTTTTTGCCAGTTTTGTTTGGCACTTGTAATCGACGTACACGATTGGATGATTGGACGAGAGCGCTGCCTTCGACTGGATTTTTGAATTTGTTTGTTCGTCGCACTCGAAAGTGGATATAATGTCGATTTTTTTATTACGGAAAACAAAGCATCCATATGTGCCAATAAAATTATGAATATATAGCGTATTTTAAATCGGCCTAAATATGAAAAATCATATAAGGACGACCTTATGTGTGAATTATATTTGATTCATTTTGATAAATAATCATATGTAGTCGGTATACAATTTTTTAGATAATATGAAATTTGGTTATTTATTCACGAGCAAAGAACATAATTATAACTAAAGTATTTTTTTTCTCGTATCCTCTACTCCAAAATCTAATTTTAATTAGTTCAAGCAACAAAAATTAATAAGCTAGTGTGCGCAAATAATCCGCACAATAAAAAGTACACGAATTAAAAGAGTATTCCCTTATGAAAAAAGTCTGCAGAGATTCCTGCAGAGAAATCTGCAGAATAGCATTAATACTTATATAAAACAAATTTTTATGCATTTTAACTGCATGGTTGGAAGTTATATAACGTT
>UCOJ01001109.1:0-43885 GCA_900474305.1 Cecidostiba fungosa | reverse complement strand
ATTTAGTTTTTGTGTACAAATATTGTGAAGTTTCAAGTTCTATTGATACACTATATCTATATATAGCAACGTCTATTAAAATACACACTCTATACCTATATATAACAACATCTATCGACAACACGCTCTAGTATATCTATATATAACAACGTCTATCGACAAATCGCCACCTCGCGACACAGTTAGTAACTATCCTTGCGACCTGCTCGGAGACCCTCTAGCAGACGAAAAATCCTATCCCGTTTCCTCTCCTGTACTCTAACCTCCGTACCTTGGATGCTTCGATGGATTCCAACTCTAGTTCCAGCCTTCCATAGCCTGCCCCTGCATAGTCAACAACGCAAAGTAGTGAAACATAACCTGCCACCTGTTCAGAGTTTATAACTTGATTGACCAAGTACAACTTGCAAATTGAAGGAAACGTAATTTCTAGCGACTTGAATTATTAATAATATAATGATGTCTCGGTCTGTGCGAGCAGAAACACGGAGTAGAGCGAAAGATGACATCAAACGGGTTATGCAAGTTGTTGACAAAGTTCGCCATTGGTAAGATTTTTGTGCATTTCTTCAATTTTCCAAGATATTTGTGATAGCATTGTTAATCTGGAATCACATTTTAACGAAATCTTCATTTCGCTTCTTTTAAGGGAAAAGAAATGGGTCACAATTGGTGAAACTACAATGAAAATTTACAAATGGGTGCCTATATCGACATTAGATCAAGTACGTTCTGCAGTTTATTACAGTCTTTTATCAATAACTGCTTGATTTTTATTTAACAAATTACAATTCAGATTGTTCGTGCTTATTTAAATATTATAACAAAATATTTACTGTGGCATTATTTATGATTGCAGAAAAAGAAAGTGAAATCTTCAGCAGTAGAAAAAGAAAATGGTTTAGCAAGGAAGGGTGGTATAGATTCTTCTAATTCTAATTTTGGACTAACAGAAGACTCCAACACGTGTAAGTTAACTTTAAAATTAAAATATTATATATTTACACTATAATAAAAATAATTTCTTTTACGATTTTGCTATAGGTTTTTCTACTGTAAGTGATTCTCAAGGACTAACAGACTTTTCAGCCCATTTAGGATTTTCGGAAGATTCGAATTCACAAAATAGTGAGCCTGCGCCTAAAAGATTGAAGACTGACTAAAGTGTACTACTTGAAAAAGCTGTTAGTATGCTTTTTTAACCAACTGATACTTGCTTAGGCAATGAACGAATCATGATCACCATAGTGTGTATGTTGTGTAAAATGACTATAAAAAGTGGAATGTTTGATTGTTTTCAAGCATATCTGCATTTAGTGAGATGTTTAATAATACTGTGAATTACTTCATCTTTGTGTAATGTGCATCTGAATAATTGTGTTTTTATAACTGGAAGTGCTGATTGTATATTGAAAGTTGATTTTTATTTGAGTATATTAAAATTTGTAATATTTGTTTTAAATATACCAAGCAAATTGACATACAAAGATGAACACTATTTCAAAATTTTAAATTGCACTTTTTGAAGAATGTATACAGGAGATTTTTTTTTTGACAATTGTATCACAGCTAAAATACATGTATAGGTACTATAAAATTGTATATAATTTAGATAATAGTTTGTAGAAGTCTAGCATCTGCGCATTTTATACTAAAATGTAATAGTAAGTGAAGCTTCATCATTCACTCAGGAACTGAGTGTGAAATAAATTAAGCATTAATAAATCATTGAGACAAAACAAGTTGAAATTTCATTGTCAAATTCAGTGTTTGAATTGTAAATATGAATTCTGAGAACAAGCAATCAAGCTAATGCAAAACATATTTTTTACTATTTATTTATTTATTTATAATAAAAAACTATTTTTTAGAATCTTTTTTTCAACAATTGTATATAAAATTGAACCAGTGTAGTAGTACTGTTTTACCATGGCAACGTTTTACCATCGTATTGAAGAAATGCACCTGTATGCTTTTCTGAAAGAGATCTCAGAGTAGTGAGAACGTCTTTTATGCATGTATCTACATCGGTTGGAGCATTAGGTCCACCCATTGCTGTTTTGACCCATCCAGGATGCAAAGATACAACCAAGATGTTATCAGTTTTCAAGTCTATACTCATCGACTTGGTTGCAGCATTAAGAGCAGCCTGAAAAATTTGAATTATATTATTAAATATGTTGAATACATCAACTCAGATACAACGAAGAGTATACAAACTTTGCTACAACGATAAGGATAAAATCCACCAGTATCGTTGCCTTCTATGCTTCCAAGAGTTGAAGACATATTTATAATTGCTGCTTTGGAAATACTCATTCCACTTTGGTTTGAATTAGTAATTGAAGCTTGTTTCAATAAAGGTAGGAATGCCTATTTATTAAATTAAGTATACCAATTAATAACAAAAATATTTCACTCATTGAGTTGAATCATATATACCTTTGTTAAGAGAATAGGAACCATTGTATTGATTGTAAATGATTCAATAAGTTGCTCTTCTTTAACCAGAGGAAGTCGAGTAAATTTAGTTGATGTTCCAGCATTGTTAAATAAAACTGTAAGCCCAGTATCTCCTACTTTATCTTGAACTTGCTTAACTATACTTGGGTACTGGCTAGTATTGGTTAAATCTGTAAAAAAAAGTATTCCATTTTATCTTCTAATTATTTTATTAAATAATTTTCGAATTAGTAGTATTGTTTTACCTGTTTCAATAATATGAATATTTTTGGTTTCATTAGCAAGATTAGTCAGTTCCTGAAAATAATAATTATAATTTATACTTTACCATGTTAATTGTTATAAATTTAATGATGATGAAAATATAAATTTTTATTGAAACAATTTACTAGGCAGATATGGTGGTAAAAATGTATGGTATAATTTTAAAATAATCAACTCCAAGTGTTCAAAAAACTTGAGACATACAAATTCAGAAGATCAATAATTAGCTTGGTCATGCATATATTTATATTAAAAATTACACCTACTACCATGCGCTATCGAGCAATCAATATATCGATCCATAATAATACACACGCACCCGCGCAGTAGTTGGTATAATTGAAGAAAGTGGATCAATGGAGCGTCCACTGCTCGTTTAAAGTCTGTTTTGTTGTGGATATCACCCGAGTTACACACCTGATGCCACGTGCTTCTGAATTTGTTCTTTTTGTACATACAATAAAATTTTACCAATCGAGATATTTTGTGGAATTATACAAACGTCTCTATGTTTAACTTGAAAGTGTCATCGGTTAAATAACTTTTGATAAAAAAATTATTTTGTGATTATTATAAACGTATAAAATTTCAAGTTATGAAAATTATACAGTTTTTAAGATGAACGTATATATTTATATTAAATTACGAATGTCGCCTCGTGCACATCAGTAAAATGCACGTATTCATTATCGAATAATGAGATCAAATTTATCTATATACCTTCGAGTATATCAAATCTCATAACTGAATTTAGAGAATCGATAGTCGAAGGTGAATGATTGTTGCTGCGTTTATTTGTTATCGTCGTTTAATATTACGCGACATCAGGTCTTTCGTTTAATAAGATATCAAAGTGATTTATGTACTATGAAAAATCGTGAACAGAAAAAAGGTTTTTGTGGTTTGTGCGGAAGTAAATCTTCAACACTAAATTCAGACTCCGAAGACGAAAATGAATCAAAAGATAAAATATTAAATGGAACTGGAATAAAAGATGACCGTAAGTTTCAAACTTGTTCATTATATTGCATCATGTACATTTTGTAGAAAATAATTCAAGAAAAAATAATGAGTTGTTCGGAATTAGCAGAGAACATAGAAGAATCTATTAATAATTAAATAGCCAAGATATTATGTTGTTTGAATTTAAAGAAAATAAAAATGAATTAATTGGCAAAATTCTTTCATCATTTTTTCACTCTGTCGCGCACGTACGAATCGTGATAATTTTCATTGGCATTCAAGATATGATTATACTTTTACCCAGACAACGATTTTTAAATGACGTATATGAAATATATAACATACATATTACCTGCGTATTGTGAGTACATGTCTTTTGAAAGCTTTAAAAAAATCTTCGTTATCAAACAGTTTTTCCGTTTAGTATAAACTTGACAAACTAAAGTTGAAAAATACGTCATTCCATGCATCCGTGTAAAGAAAGCTAAAGTATGTTAATTGTGAAAGTGACGGGATAAAAAGTGACAGATGCGAGTTTGCACCTATACAAAGACTCGTATGTATGCATGAATTTGATTAATCATCGTATTAATATAAAAGTAAAATTAATTATAGCGCGTATTTATAAACATTCTTACGCGAATACGTATATTGCTGTTAGAATATTGTTAAATCATTCACGTAACTTTTCGACCTCCGATACACTTTCAAGTTCAGGAACATATGTATATTTTATTCATTATATATACAGAAAGAAACATTATTATTATTGATCGCTTGCACTCTAGGAAATGCCTTTTAGAATGTTTTTATATTCAAAATATAGCCATAAATGCTCAGTTTGAAAAAAATGGTACTTATTATAATAGACATATTATTTTTATAATTTTTATCTGTATTACTGCGACTATGATGAGACAGTGTTTTTTTCTTATCAATTAATGTAACCAAATTTTAATAAATGTCAAACTTTGATGAACAAACAAAATTCGGTCTGTTAAAATTTTAATGCGTAAAGAAAAATATTTACAAATATTTAAAAATGGAAAACCGTAAGTTTTGCTCGATTTAAACATCGAGACTGGATACAATTATTTATTTTTCAATAAATTCTATAATTTTGATGAATCAAAAGCCATGTTTTTTTATTGCAGGCACGCATATACAAGCGGAAAATGTTTTGTCAAAATCAGAACCAGAAGAAAAAGCGCAAAACAAATCGTTCGAGTTGGGCACAAAAGTAGAAAGTGGAGATGAGTCAAAAAATCAGATTTCAGAAAATGTAAAGTCTGAAATCAAATCAGAAAAAATAATTGAAGAATCATTACGTGAGTATCTCTAAATAACTTCTATGCAGTAATTTCTTTAACATTATATTATAGATATCATCAATTATTATTCAAGTATTTCATGGTTCAACCGGGTATTTTAGCCAAGTTAATTTGGTTTACTGAATACGTATCTGTTAAAAAAATGAACGTTTAAATATTAGTCTATCCTCGATTCGTATACTCACGCAATATATAATATGTATACCTCTATATCTATTTGAGAGCAGAACGCCTACAATCCAGAAATAAGTAGAGACTTGGGGAGTATACCTAATATAAGTGAATTCGAGTTTATAATATGTTCTTTTAAAACTTTCGTTTGTCGGTTTATGCATTATAAAAATTAAAATCGGGTCTTCAGACAAGTTCTATTGTAAAGATAAAAATTGGTATAAAATAATGTACACAATATTGAAAGCAAATGACGTCATAACTTTCAAATAATTCGAACATTGCATGATTTTGCCATTTTCTGTTATACCAATTTCGCTTTGGATGTATGTACTTGAAATTCCGCGACACGCAGTGTGATAATCGCGCAAAACGAAATCCGCCAGTTAATCCAACTGATGTTATATCCATTAGCGCAATAACAGAAACTATTGGATGCACATTATTTCATCAGTCGTAGATAGAAAACTGCAATACCTAGATTGTGCTAAAAACGCCCGAAGAAAAATCAGCTCGTCATCGCGTCGTTATTATACCATAATGTCGATGTGTCGGCAAGTTGCGCAACAAACGGGAGACTTATAAATGTATATTATAGCTCTACAAAATTTATACATAGTCAAGTAATGGAGAGCGTACAGCCTCAGATCGTAATGGTATAACAGTAGAGTACAAAAAAAAACAATAAGATCACGTGCGAGAGACTTTCAAAAAGACTGGCCGCAAAAACTCATGCGGCGCGAACCGAATCGGAGTAAGTACAAGCTGCGCCGGAGGAGTAAAAGAGTAGACAATTCTCCCGTCGTATCGCTCCACACGGCATGTGCAGATGGCAGTGCCTCATTTATAACGCTATAACGTGGCGTCAGTTTTCCAGTCAACACTCGACCGTCACAGCCGAAGGATCGCAGCCGCTCTCGTTCTTTCGACAAAGTGTACTTTCGAATCCGACCTTCCTGAGGCTTCCCGCTACCTATATACACAAATCACGCGAGTGACGCCCACGTATATCCGACACCTAGTGCAGTATACATCTTAGAGTGAACACCGCGGAGCGTGTCGTCGTTGCCCTGTGTGTACAATTTCAATCGGCTTTTTAAAAGGAAACAAAGATGCCGCCCATCGGTGAGTTTAGCCTTTTCGAGCCGAGAGAATCTTGAGATTCTGGGTTGATACTCGGTTACAAGTATTATAAGCTCGTGCACGTACTCTCGTCATTACGTAAATTCATTTGGTATCTCGGTTAGATCGTTGAATAGTCGATAATTTAGCCTAGATAAGACACGTATAATTGAGAGGAATTCAGCGTATTATGAGCGTGTTGGTGGAAGCAAAGCGAGCGAGAGCGACTCACCGCGGCCTTCTTCACGTCTCGGCACGTGGCGAAGATCATCTCCGGCGGGTTACTCGACTTGGCCAGGTTTTTCACCAGTCCCAGTCCCAGTCCTCGATTGCATCCTGTTATTAAAATCGAGCGCATGTTGCTGATATAATCCGTTTATACTGCTGCTTGTACTTCTTTCTCGTCGCGACGAGCTGCTACTCTTTCTTTGGAGCATCTGCACCGGCAGAGGGGCACTCGATGCGATGTGTGCCAGAGACTTGGCGGCTATAGCCTTAAAAATTAAGAGTATATATAGTAGATTGATGATTAATATCGCTACGCGCTATATGAGTCTGTCTTGTGGCAAGAGAGCAAAAAATCGTACGGATCGCGTATATAATAAGTAGTAGCCTCGAGGCGCTGTCAGCCTTGGCGAAACGAGGATCGCGCGATCGTGGGGGAGAGAGAGAGAGAGAGAAAAGAGAGGTGGGCGCGCTGAGTTAGCCGGCGGTGACTCGCGCACATATTATACCTATACCAAGTAGTATGCTAGTGCACATCACGTACACGCGCGAATCCGCAGCAGTAGCATCGGGTAAAATAAGTACTTGTATACCGTCGCGCGGAAGAGTCTCGGTCGGTCTGTCTCTTTGCCGCCGTCGTCGCGGAACGTGCGCCTAATCATGGCGACGTTGACACTACTGGTGCCGAGGCTCATCCTGATGTCGTCGGCTCGCAGGCCGACCGGCAAGTTGCTCGACTTGACGCGAACTAGAACCGGCCCCCGAGTCTTCGGCCAGGTTATGTACGCCTTTTTCTCCAGTGAGTTGACTAATATTTTTTTTTTTTTTGCTCATTCTCCAGCTGTCTCCCACAGTGGTGTTATAACAGCGCGCGCTCCACTTCTCTGTTGTCTCTCTCCTCGACATCTCGCGCAAGAGCGCTCGGTATAGGCCTACTCTGCTCCGATTTGATCTCTCGAACTGCTCGTGTTCCCGTTGTGAGCTGCGAATTTACTTGGCCAAGTGCAAGCGTGTGCTTACGTAAAAATAACACTTCGAGCGATGTATTCTCTACTCGCGCTCGCATTGTCAGACCACTCACTCACCTTTCAATTCTTGTAATACCTATAGATATACACATACGTACTTGTTTGGCTGTACGCGATCTTCTCCCTCTTTTGAGTTGAATCGCTTTCTTCATACCACTGCAACAGCGTGTATATGTAGGATATATAATATAAGTTGGACTTGTTAGCCAGAGCAGCCGGATGATAAGTGGTTTTCCTTATCAAAAAGAGCAGACGTGCGTTTTACACCTACGCGATCGCTTAGGTTATGTTCGCTCATTCGCTCCAATTTTCCCCGGTTCTCGCGGTGAGTTTCCGCGAAATTATATTAACACAAGCTTTACGAACGTATTGTCTCAGTCGAATTACCATCATTAGAGCGTTGCCGATTTAAACGTGACACGTTCTCGCGCAATGAGTGGAAACTCTTCCACGTCACTTTGTGCCTGTCAATATACAAGTAGAGCATAATTGTTTATACATAAATTATGCTACGTCATTTCGCCAAAGTCGTCTTCGTAACGAGCGCTTTGTTTTGCGATATTATGGAATCACCAAGTTTGTACATACATCTCACATTCTTCATTCCTCTCTTGTTATTGCATTCTTTCATCTGCTCCAAAACGTATTTTGGAGCTATTTAATTGTTCCATTCAATGTTAACTGCATGATTCATAACTTATATATCTCATAAAATTGATAGTATGACATTTTTTCTCTTGCTATTACATATTTTTTTGTATAAATTCATGATTGTTTAACAAATTTTTTTTTTTCTTTAACAGATCAGTATCAGTACGACTTGGTAGTCTTAGGAGGAGGATCAGGTGGCTTAGCTGCTGCTAAGCAAGCAACTGAACTTGGAGCTAAAGTAGCTGTGTTTGATTACGTGACACCATCTCCACAAGGAACAAAATGGGGTTTAGGTGGAACCTGTGTAAATGTGGGCTGTATACCAAAAAAATTGATGCACCAAGCTGCCTTACTTGGAGAAGCAGTACACGTAAGACTTCTTTTCTCATATGCATGATGTTTATAACTAGTTCATTATCTAATTAAAATTGTTCTAAAAACCAATTTTAGGAAGCTGCTGCCTTTGGTTGGCAAATACCTGAAATCAAGGCTATTCAGATTGACTGGGAAGCTTTGACAACTGCTGTGCAGAATCATGTTAAATCTGTTAACTGGGTTACTAGAGTAGAACTTAGAAATAAGTAAGTTATTGCAAAAGTTATTTTTAATATTAACTATTTTTATTGTTGCATAAATCAATTAAAAATTTGGATACATTGCAATTTTCAGGAAAGTTGAATACATCAATGCACTTGGTTACTTCAAAGATCCACATACTATTGGAGGTATTATGAAGAATGGAGAAGAAAAAGTTGTTACTGCTAAGAATATTCTAATTGCTGTCGGTGGTAGACCCAATTATCCAGATATTCCTGGTGCTGTTGAATATGGTATCACCAGTGATGATATTTTCAGCTTAAGTAAACCACCAGGAAAAACTCTTATTGTTGGTGCTGGATGTATCCTTTCACATTAATAATTAAACAATTTTTGTTCAAAATGCATAATGCAAGAAGTATTTCCTGAACTATTTCATAGATATTGGTTTAGAATGTGCAGGATTTTTAAATGGATTAGGATATGATGCTACAATAATGGTGCGTTCTATTATCCTCAGAGGGTTTGATCAACAAATGGCAAACATTATTGCAGAAGAAATGGAAAATCGCGGAGTCCACTTTGTCTACCAAGCTAAACCTAAAGCTTTAGAAAAGCAAGAAGATGGACGCATTCTTGTTCACTGGGTGGATAAGGTATTGTTGCAATACAATATTTGCATATCCTAATTTTGTTCATACAGAACAAACAATTAACAGAAATATTAAATATTTTTAGGAAGGTCAAGTTCACAAAGATATTTATGACACAGTATTGTTCGCAATCGGACGCAAAGCGCTCACAAAAGATTTGAAATTAGAAAATGCAGGCGTCACGATTGTACCCGAAAATGAAAAAATCGATGCTCAGAATGAACAAACTAATGTACCACATATTTATGCTGTTGGAGATGTTCTGCATGTAAGCTCAAAGTATTTTTTATTATTAATATTCTTTTTTTAAGTTGAAGATTTTATAATCAATTATTATGTCGATAGAAAAAACCGGAACTTACTCCAGTCGCGATCCATGCTGGTAAGTTATTAGCTAAAAGACTGTATGGAAATGCAATAGAAACAATGGATTACACAAACGTTGCCACGACTGTGTTCAGTCCTCTTGAGTACGGCTGTGTTGGACTTAGCGAAGAGCAAGCAATAGCGATTCACGGAGAAGACAATATCGAAATTTACCATGCTTACTATAAACCAACAGAGTTCTTTGTTCCACAAAAAGATAACAGTCGCTGTTATCTAAAAGTGGTTGCCTTACGAAATAATGATCAAAAAGTTCTTGGTATGCACTTTATTGGCCCTAGTGCAGGCGAAGTTATTCAAGGATTTGCGGCAGCAATTAAGTAAGTTAACCAGATAAAAATAAAAATTTGCAAACTTTTTATATTATAGCTCTTAAAATTGTATAATAATACTAATAATTTTTATTATTCTCATAATAGGAGTAATTTAACATTCCCAATTCTGAAATCTACCGTCGGAATTCATCCTACGATTGCTGAAGAATTTACCCGTGTAAATATAACGAAAAGATCTGGAATGGACCCGAAACCTCAGAGCTGCTGTAGTTAAACAAACTTCCGACGACTGAAGGGGTTTAACATCCGTACTTATGAATAAGTGTACTTCGATGTATACCGTAACATCGTGAATTATATTGCAGACATTCTAAGAAGCAGCTCCAATTTGCTTTCATTAAGATGGCAACTTTAGGTAGATCAAGAATTCCAATTTGAAAAAGCTTTTGTAAAGAGTGTAAAAAGAGAAAAAATATTACTACTATATAATCTTCAAACTAAACAATTTTAAGAGAGTCATTTTAAGTTCTATATTTTGTACAGTATTTACAATCATAAAGGTCAAGAAACTTCACTGTGTGATTGACTAGCTTTTTAAAAATTTTTGAATATATGTTTAACATCACGCTTATAAAATTTTTATACGCTTTTAATTGCAAATCATGTTTTGCAGAAACTTCTAATGTTTCTGAAACAATTGTTATTTCTAATTGATAATAAAAATTTGGCACAAAAAATGTTTGTCTTTTTTATTAAAAGTTTAAAAAATATATTGTTTTTATAAATTTAGGATAAATAGTTATGGCTGATTACAAAAGTGTATTGACATATATTTTATCTTTAAAGTAACAAAGAGCTTCTACTACTTAACGTTTACAGTGTAGCTATATATGAATTACGTTTCATCCGATTGAAGTTGCAGCATAATTTAACACTCAATTTTTCTGCACTATAACAACAAATAATTTGTGTTTATTGATAATTAAACATATCACTGCAACATTTTAAATAATTTAAGATAAAATGTCTTTTTCTTGTATTGATGAGACAATTTCCGAAAGTTCTAGCAATAATTTTCATTCGGATACTCATGACAATGTTTCACCAACGCCTTTTGTCAGTAGTTCCTTTAAGTCGTACTCAATTAAATTTTTTCATAATTGACAACGAAATAATTTTTGTTTTAATGTAAGAACTTGCAATGGATATTTGGATTCAATCCTGATGTACCAGTCATCAATCTGGGAAGAGAAAATCGTTCTACGGTTGTGTATGCATCGGCAAACGTGACTGTACTCTATGATTACAAATCAAGAGAAATGTTTACTCTTCAAGGACATGTGTGTATTTTAAATCTTGATAATTAGTCTTATTTTAATGAGTAAACTAATTAATTTTAGAGCGACTACGTTCGAGCTTTATTCGTAGATCAGGCAGAGAAATGGCTTCTGACTGCAGATTACGGTGAAGATTCTACTGTCGTTGTTTGGAATACAATGAACAGGTAAAATTGTTTGAAAAATCAAACTAATCTTGAATGATTCTAAATGTTGCCATAAAAATTAAATTAAAATGACCTAACACAATATAAAAAGTAATAATTAACTTACATAATATAAAAAATACTAGATATTTATATTATAATATATTTGTACTTCTGGTCTAGAACACCAACTTACACCTTATACAATCCTCACGAAAAAAATAGATTAACAGCCGCAGCATTAAGTATCAATGCAAAGTATATTGTTACTGTAGGTAATGAAACAGTTCAAGTAGTGAAAATTTGGTTATGGACATTTGGACGAAAAAATCACGATGGTATCTTTGAAATAATACCTACACGTGAACATTTTATTTTAATATATCCTTACAATTATAGCCACAGCAGAATTGACTAAAACAGAAGGTGATCCAGTTAAGGAAATATGCTTCAGTTATGAAAATTCGAATTTATTTGCTCTTACGACAAATCACAGAACTGTATTTGTTACGTGGGTTGGTGACGTTTAGAAACAATATTTATAACATTTGCTCAAAGTATATTTTATACAGCAAATTTTTTTCTTTTTTATTTAGAATCAGGACAATGAAAATTTAAGGGTAGAATGTCCACTTATTACAGGCAATTCGAAAGAGTTTGGAATATTAAATAATACTACATTTGTGTTCAATAGTACAAAAGCCTTTACTGGAACGGTTAACGGTTTGGTGTTAATATATTTATTTTTGAATTGAATGTAATAAATTATTCAAAACTAGAAAAACAGAAACCTAAATTCATATATTATTCTTTATGTAAAATCAACGTAAAATATTATTCATTGATTTTTTAAGGATACATTTTAATGTGGGATTCCGTTAATAAAAAGAATATATCTGACACAAACCAAGTAAAACTTGTTAAATCAATTCGATTGCAAAAATCAAACATAACAAAAATAGTTAATTACAAAAGGTAAGATCAACGTTGATTGGGTCAATCTTCTTTTTACTAAAAAGTTCTTAAATATTAAACTTATTGAACAAATTTCAGTTTGGTAGTTACCGGAAATTCACACGGAGATATAAACTTTTACGATAGTGATTTGAAAATTTTATACTGGTGTCGTAATTGTGGATTAGACTTTATTACATCGATATCCTTTAGCTTTCAATTCCAGTTGAACGACGCGCAAAACGTTGACGGTAATATTTATATCAAATCACTTTTGTTTTGTAAATGATGTGTATATTATATATGCTATGTTTATAATTTTCGTATAGGTAAATACTGCATTGATAAAGATAATGCTTCTTTTATGAAAGAATGGCAAATCAAAAATACATGTAATGGAAATGAGGATAAACTTGAAAAAATTCAAGATGAACCATTGCGTGATGAAATTTCTTTAAATATTACAATAAAACTTGAAAATCAGCCTAAATTAAGGGAATGCCTTACCGAGCCATTTGATAATAAAAGTTTGGAGTTTGTAGAAAAGTTATATAAATTTCAAGTACCTCGTGAAGCTACGATCGAAAGTAAAGAGTTTTGTATTGACAAATTTATAGTTGGTCAGTATTAGTGAAATCGCACAATGTGGTGCAATTATTTCAAATTTTTCGTATTATTTAATCAAGTATTGTATTAATAACAGCTACGTCATCTGGGAAACTAATGTGGATGGACGTTTCGAATATGACGGGTCGTTTGATATCTCATTATTTCGCATCAACTTTAACAACCTTGGATGTTCACCCCCAAAGGTTTATTTATATAATTTTAATTCACTTTCTTGAGTTAGTATATACATTCATTATTAAATATTTATTATTTTAGTGACTATTTAGTGGTTGCTGGTGTAAATGGAGTAATATTTTTGTTCAACTACCGTAATCACCTACTGGTGTTAAAAAAATACATTCCAATCATAACAAATTTATCGTCGATCCTGAAAACCGAAATGTCTAAGGGAAAAATAACTCATGTCACAAATATAGAAATAGATGTAAAGGACAATTCGTATGCTACTGTTCTTAAGTATTCACCTACAGGTTGAGATAATTTATGATTTTAAAATATGTAATGACTATATACACTAGTGTTTAATTAATACTAATGAACATCAGTGTTATCTTTTAAATAACAAATAGGTACGGCATTGGTTTGTGCACTTAAAAACGGTGCAATGTGGATTCTTCGTCCGGATACTTTGGAGTCGTTGGATCCACTACCTTATAAACATTCAAATCGCGCTATTTTGGAAGTTGTTTTTTCGGAATGTTCGAATTTTATGGCCTATTACGACGATTCAATGACTGTGGCAGTTTTTAAAAGAAGTGAAATTTTTCAATTATCGAACTGTTATTACGATTTCGTTGGAAAATACCGGTCGCATAACTTGCCTATCGTAAGTCTTTTATTTAGTTCAATGTCACAGGAGACGAATAAAGCAATTCCCCGATTTCTGTCGCTTGGAAAAGATCGAGACTTGGTTGAATACGATTTGAGGAAAAGGTCACCATTTGAGATAAATAAAATTATGATAATTTATTGTGGTAAATATGTGTATGTACATACATTTTGAAATTTCTATAGTGGACCCTATCCTGATCCCGGATTAGTAATACTGCAAGTTAATCGAATCGAGCGAGACCAAGTTCCACTGAGCATGTCGTGTTACCCACAATCGGGCAAAGACCCGTTTCTAATCATTTCAAATTCGGATGTATAGATACAGAAAAAAAGTTTATATATATACCCATTCGTGTAATGTGCAATTGATCAAAAATTGTAACTATTGTTTTCAGTACAAGTTCAAACTGATAGATTACCTTAAGAGAGAAACACGCGCTACTGTACTGGGACCAATGTTCAGTTCGCCCGTACAAAAAATAATGGTTAATGTTATAGATCATAATATACAAACAATATTTTATACGTGTCAGACCCCATAATTGCAATTATTTTAATTTAATAGATTTGTGGAGCAGAGAAACAAGAACAAGAAACAGACGAGTCAATTTACATACTGTTTGCCACTAGCAAAGAAATAGGATTACAATTGTTACCACTCGACGGGAATCCGTACAAGATTACCGGAATCCTAGGCCATCCGCAAGAAGTAAAAATATGATTGATTTTATTATATTAAATTATCAATATAGGCATATTACACTTACCGTCAATATAATGAATGTATTGAATGACAGATTTTATGGATGCGCATCAGCCGCTGTGGTCAGTTCCTTTTTACTTTGGGATGTAACGATCGTTGTGTATCAATGTGGCATATTAATTTCAAGTAATATAATTGTTTCAAATTATCTCTTCAGAATACTTGCGTCGATGAATAATTTTAAAATTAACTTGTGCGTCATAATTTAATATTTATAGATCAGCAGATATCTCTTACAGACTAGGTGGAACTGGATTAACTCCATTCTACGGACTTATAAATGGAGGCAAATTTGGTTGGCTTTTTACTGAGATGCAAGATTTATTTGTTTATGCACAGATCTTGGAACAAGGAGAACATTCTATGCAAGCTAGACTAATTCAGGATGAAGTTTCTATAGAACTATTGCCAAATCTTATGAGAGCAATCGGATTTTATCCGTCAAATGATCAAGTAATTTTTTCAGCATGTATTATTACTTTTTAAAAATCAACCTTGGTGATCATAATATTATTATTATTCTATATCGATATACTTGAATAGTGTGAAAATTTGATAAATGAAGTAACTTATTCTGATAATCATACAAGTACCGAAACAATCAAGACCAAAATAAATTTTGAGGAATTCGTAAAATTATACATAAACCATCGACCGACGTTTGGTATTTTAATGAAGCATTTAAAAGACGCTTTCTGTACTCTTGCAAACGTGGAGAAATCTGAAGATCTAAGTTTATCGAGAGAACTATTAGTTGATGTATTATCTAGACAAATTAATTCTCATGGTATTATTTATTATATAGTTATCAATATAATTTCTTAGCGCGAGCTTGACATTTGACACTTTTAGGCAATTATTCCAAGAATTCTTCTAGCCAACATGAAATGCTAAAATATCTTGAATGCTTGATTCTACAAGAATTCAAAAAGGAGGAAATAGTGGACTCTACAGAACAGTTGTTAAAAATGTTACCAGTGGTAAATATGCAGGAACGTGTGGTACTTTTGGGTTATTGAAAATAACTAAACAATATTTATAGGCTTCTTTAGAATAATGTATTATCGTTTTATGATACAGCGTATATCTTACAAAGATTTTACCTCCAACGTTATGGGAATCGAATCGCCGAAGGAGACGAGGGCTGACAATGGTGAAAAATGATCTCGTATGAGCTATTATTTACGTATACGTTAACAACGAAAATTCGTCAGAATAAAGCCAATCACTGAAAAACATACTGTGCTTTTTTTCGCAACATTCGATTATAACGAGTAAAATTATATCTAGGCTAAAAAATTCTTTGCACAACAATTGTAATATAAATTTAATTTTCAAGAATTTTTAGTCCATGTAAAAACAAAGCTTTCACAAAGCTCTAATATCTTTTTCTTTTGCGTATTTATGTACAAATCAGTTTTTAAGCTGTTGCAAGCTTCGAATGGCAATCAATTCATATTTTCAATTTGCAATGAAATATCGACATTCAGCTTCCGAATTTTTACTGGCAAGGCCAAATTATATCTTTTTTTAAAAAAGAATAGAAAAAATAAAACTAAGAACTATTTTTTCGTGGAATTTTTGTGAAAATAAATCGTTATTTAAATATTTCTGAAACATTTCCTCCCATGAAAATTCTTTCGCTATCATTACAAAAATTAAATTTTACGTATACAAACTCGAATACAAAAAAAAATCTACGCCAGTTTGCTTTACATCTTGATAGTTTTGTCCACTCGTAAGAAATTTGCCTTATATTGCTCTAAAAATAATTACAAGTTGACTATCGTATGAAAATAATTTTTCATGATATTTGAATAAATTTAAATTATAATCTAATATGTAGAGTTTTAATAAACTTTTCATATTATTTATTTGATCTAATTTATACAAATCATCCATGCAGTAAAATTGAAAGAATTTAATACTGTACAACGTAGAATGCATTAGTTTCAAAAATTAAATTTAGCTCTTGTCCTGTAGATATACAAATCGTCTATGGAAAAAATACTGTACTACTATAAAATTACTTGTGAAAATTTTCAATTTTACAAGTTTTGCTTTAATTTTATGAAGCACATGATTATGATTATTTATTCAATAGTTACCAGGCTCAATTCTTATTTGATTATGCATGGAAATAGCCTGTAAACTAAACAACAAATAATCAATAAGATGTACATTTTTCTAAAAATTTGTATCTTCTGACGGAGCTGTGGGCTTTGAAATAATTGTCAAAAAGATGCGCTATTTGTCTAGGATTATAATAAATAATTTTTGTATCGTCTCCCGGAAAACGATCATTCCACCTTGATTCAATATAAAAATCCCAGACACTGCCAGCAGTGCCGACAGTAAATTTAGATGCAAACAATTTCGACGACGGAACAGCCCTCCTTCTCTTTTCGATAACGTACGTTTTTATTTGTATCCTTTTGTATGCGCGTCAGTGTACGTGTATTCGTGTATTTACGTTGTCTAATATATAAATTTACATTGATGTATCATTAAAAGAAGTACAAAGAAATTTACACAAAAACTTACTTGGTTCATTATCATAGAAACTCTAGGGCGTATTTACAAGTATTATGTACAAACGCGCGTGTGTGATTACGTCGGTATTAAGAAAAATATTAACATATGTAGTGTCGCGCTTTCGCTGCTCCAGTTAGTTTTTCCTACCTTTTTTTCGTTGCGTTCGACAAAAAGCGCAATGAACGATAAGAAACGAGCATAAGAACGCTCGCTTTAAGCGTTTTATTTCCTTTCTCCCAGGAACCTCCAGTAAGATAAAAAGTGAAAATAACTATTAGTCCGGTTGAGACGTCGTCCAGTTAGTACTATCCGTTAGCGAAATCTTCAACGTCGTCCGGAATACCAAGCTTTCTTCGGCAGTCAGGACAGTACCACTTGCCCTTGGGCGGCACCGTGATGCCCACGCATTCAAAGTGGAACCATTCGATCTGACAATCATCCCCATCGCAGGCTATCATTTCGGACACCTCGTCGTACGGGCACTGGCAGTAGCAATACAAATTGCCGGTACGCTCTGTGTTTTGCGTTTGCAACTGGGAATAATTAACATGTGGTTGAGATGCCGAGTTTACATTTTCGCTCTTACTTTCAGTTTCGTTGTCCGAATCGCTTGAGTCACTACTGCTATCAGCTACATCATTCGAGTCACTACCTGAAGCTGGTGCAGCCAATGCTTTTTCTTCTTCTGGCTCAGCCTCAGCCTCAGCCTCAGCCTCGTCGTCGTCGTCCTCCTCCTCCTCTTCCGCTTCCTCCTCTTCTTCCTCTTCCTCCTCCTCTTCTTCCTCCTCATCAGCTTCCTCTTCCTGTTCTTGTCGATATTGATGTTGCAATAATTGTTCATGTTGTAATTGCAATTGTTGTTGCTGAATGAGTAACTGTTGCTGCTGCTGTTGTATAAGTAGCTGCTGTTGCTCTTGCTGTTGTTGTAGTAACAATTGCTGCTGTTGTTGCTGCTGTTGTAAAAGTAGTTGCTGTTGCTGTTGTTGAAGCGTTTGTTTATAGCTAAAAGTTGTTGTGCTTGTTGATGATTGTTGAGAATTTACTGGTGCCGGTATATCAATCCTTTTCCATTTCAGCATTTGTTGTCTATGATTTTCTTCATCACTAGAATCGCCATAAAAACGTTTCGGTACACGCTTTCTTTTGGACGACCTCTTTGCATCCGTTTCAGAACCACTGCCTCCAACACTTTGACTTGCTCCTAGCATAGATGATTCAGAAGTCCCTTGATTCATTTCATACGTTTGGTAACTTGGAGTAAAATTAGAAGCTGAATGTCTTCTTGCAGTTGCAGATGTAGATCCCCGTCTTTTCTTCTGATATACAGATTTTGGAATGTTTAGTTTAATAGATTCGACAGTTTTTGGAGTATTATCCGCGCTTTCACGACCTCCTCTTTTCCGTTTTCTCGTTTTAACTTTTCTTTTTACTGGCACATGTTCTACTGAATTGACTGTTATTGGTGATGGAGCAGATGAATGCATGGTTACATCCTTATCAATAACACCATTATTTACAGTTGGTGTTATCATTGAATCCATGGAATCAGGTGCAGCAGATGCAATAATTTTGTTACGTTTTTCTTCTAACAATTTATTAGCCTGCTGTTGGGGATTTTTGTCATAAAATTCCTCGTCAGTATCAGTTTCTGTTGTATCAAGATCAGATTCTCTTATCACAAGTTGTACTGGCACCACTGGTACTGCTGGTACTACTGGAACAGCTATATCTGAAGCTTCATTCTGATTTTTTGCATCATCATTTGTTTCAGTTGTATTATTTTGTACACTTTCTTCTACAACTTCAACTTTTTCATTCTCTTTAACTGATTCCTTTTCTTTTTTGCTCTTTTTCTTTCGTGGCGAACTCTCTGAAGCTGCTGAACTATCAGAATCTGAACTGCTGCTAGAACTAGAACTGCTACTTGATGAGGAACTACTACAACTGCAATTAGATTTACAAGAACAACTGCTAGAATCACTATCGCTAGAAGAGTCACTGGATGATGTACTAGCATTTTGTTTCTTCTTTTTTGGAGACTTAACTTTTTTCTTGGACGAATGGTTTTCTGTACTTTGTGCATTAGCTATGTTAGGTGAAGGTGTTCTTTCTGGTTTAAAATCAGTGTTCTCTTTGATTTCAGTATCCTCACCATTATTTGATTGAATCTTACTAGGTGATTCCCCTTCCTCAGCCTTATCTGAATATATTACGCAGTAATCGTGATCAGCTAATGCCATATTTTTAAGAATTTCTGGATCAGTTTCTTCTGCAACTTGTGGATTCTCTTCATCTTTTTGTTCAGATAAATTAACCTCGGTTGGATCATTGGTCGAAGAATCTTGTTTTTCTAAACTAGCAGTGTATGATTTGAAATTGTCCCAAATGCCATCCATAATTTGTTCTTCTTGTTTTTTCTCTTCTTCATTTCTTTCCACTTCAACAATTATATCAGTTTTAGGCCCAGTGGTAATTTGTGATTCTAATGTTGATGTTTCAGGTTTTTCACTTGATTCTTTTTATGCCTTATCAGATTCTTCTTCGTTTCCTTTGTCACTTTTTATTTTATCATCTTCAATCTCACTGTCACTATCGGATGACAAGTTTAATGGTGGTAAATCATATACATCCACTACTTTTTTTACTGGTTCTTTGGGTGTAACATGAGTATTAACTTGTTCAGCCTCATCTTCTTTAGGTTCCATGTTACAAACATCAACATGAATTTCTTCTTCAGTCAAACCTTGGTTAGTGTTTAAGTTTGGTGATGCATAAGGAGGAGTCCAAGTTGAAGGATCTCTGTGATTTCGTTGATGTCTAGCTAATAGTTTCTTAGAAATTAATTTCTCAGTACACTCGGAACAAGAATAAGGATAATCACCAGTGTGAATCCTTTTATGCACTTTTAATGCAACAGCTCTTGCAAAACTAGAGCCACATTCTTCACAGGCAAAAGCAGTAGGTGGAATACAAAAATGATAAATATGAGGCCATTTTTTCTGCAAACATTTTTTACAAACAATACTTTCTGTACCATGCTTCCAGAATAGATGTTTAGTTATATCTGGTTTGTTCCGATAGGCTATACCACATCTATAACACAAATGATTTAATTTATGCTTCCACACATGATTTGATAAACGTTGTTGATTCCCCGTGAATTCCAAGCATACATCACAGGCATGGTGTTGCTTACGAAGGTGAACCATAAGCCTGAATGCTGATGGAATATTACTCAACGTGCATAGACAACAACGGTACTCAATGTTTACATTGGCAGTATACACACCTGGACATAAATGGCAAAGCAATTCGCTGTAACTGTAAAAAGTTGATTTACACATTATACATATTAGAATTGGTTTTTGATGCATTTTTCTATTGTGTAAATATAGTTCTTTATGAGCAGGTGAAACAAATCTACAATGAAAACATTCGTATGTTCTTGTAGCTGGGATGTTGTATGTACCTTCTTTGCTGTTAAAAGAATCAAGATTAAAATAATACGAATGTATGTCTTCCAAGCATTTTTTCACTTTTGCTATAAATTGTTCTTTTTCAATTACAATGGCTGGATGTTGAGGCTGAAATCTGTGTTCTGCAAGCATGTGTAGGCTTAACTGTTTACCATTAACAGCTATATGTCGAGCATGATTGCAGTAAACGCAAACAGCACAAACAGCTTGAATGCAACGTTTTAATAAATCTTCAATTTCCATGCTTTCCAAGAGGTCATCCACATTTAAATCAGCTATTGGGATTTCTTCCCCTGCTAACTGGATCCCATCAGAATTATCAATATTGTTAGCCAGTTCAGTGTTTTCATGTTTATTCTGTTCATCAGATTGCTCCTCAGTTTTTTCTTCCGATACATTATCAAGATTATTTGAAACTGGATCCATTTCTTGATTGGTGTCCAAATTAATCCTGATTTTCGCAATTCCATTCTCATCTTGAGAATTATCCAGTATTCCCAATTTATCACTGTCTGAATCACTATTTTGTTCATTTACTAAAAATTCATCTTTATTTTCACCTTCATCTTCTTCAGGTACAGATGGTTTATTATCAGATGTGTCACCGTTATTATTTTCTTCCGACTCCCTTGAACTATCGTGATTTTCATTACTGTTTCTTCTTAGAGGAGTCGGGGTACTGATGGAAAACACTGAATTATTTTTGGTACAAATTTTAATTACTAAACTTCTGTCGGATGCTGGTGTGACACTGGTTACAAGTTTTTTCTCTGTTTCTAATGTTGTCGAATCTTCTTCATTTTCACTGTGACTTTCCTGTAGTTCATGGTTAGGGCTTAATAAGGACTGACTTGCAGGACTACTAGGACTATTAGATGCTTGAGATTCAGAATCTGAATTAGAGTTTTCATGTGCATCATTTAGCGAATTACTCTCTATACCAAAATCTTTGGTTTCTTCAGGCTCATTATTTGTCTCACTTAATCTTACATCATCTTCACTTTTTGGATCCGCAGATTCAACCGTACCTTTATTTGCACCACATTCACGAATATTCACTAAATTGTTTGTATCAGATATTGTTTTATCAGCAGTAGCTGTTTTACTAGAATTATTCACACATTGCGAAACTTGCATAATTGTTTCTGTTACACTATCATAACTGTTCTTGGCACTATCACTATTTAATGATTTAATTTCACCCCCTTCTACATAGTTGTTTGAGCTTGAACCTGTAGAAACTTGCATAATAGTTTGAGCAACAGTGTCCTCAAGTGAATCACCTGCAAGTTTGTTAGATTCAACAACCGGTATTTCTTTTAGTGTGTCCTTACTATTACACTCACTTATTTCAGAAATATCTGATCTGATTGGTATTTTAGTTCTTTTGGTTAACTTGGTGTATAAATAAACGTCGTCGTCAAGTCTCTTAGGTTTTATTGTCCTTCTTGAATGCCTTCTTACTCCTGTTATGGCTTGAGGAGGAGCAGAAGACTCAATAGGAGGTGGTCTTAAACTGTTCACTGGATTCCGTACCACATTAGTTTGATCACTTTTTTCTGGAGCTAAACTACACGTCTCTATGTGAGTACCTACTTGTCGGCACACTGAACAAATTTCTGGAGTTGGCTCTGGATTTTCTTTGGAAGGACAAGCATGATCATAAAAATTATCAGTCTCGGAGAACATTTTTTCACACGAACAACAAACAATATAACAGGAGTCTTGGAAGGTTTTATAAAAATCCTCTGCAGATTGAAATGACACTTCAGGAACACTGTGCTTCTTGGATAAATGATAAGACAGCCGCTCAGCTTGACCAAACATGCCAAGACAAAACAAACATATATGACGTTTGTGTACATCACGCATGTGTAAAAAGAGATTCCAGTTCTCAAAGTAAGTTTCACATGCTGCACACAAGTAAACTTTTCTAGAATGTTTAAAATTTGAAGATTGTGGAGTAGGTGTCACTTGTGAATTTGTAGATTTTTCATCGGAGGTACTGGTAGATGGTAAATTATAACTTTGTTCACCAGCAGTGCTAGTAGATGGTAAATTACAGCTGCTGGTAGATGGCAAATTGCAGGTACTGGTGGAAGGTAAATTACACCTACTAGTGGATGGTAATTCAAAATTACTGACGGATGCTTCTTCACAATAACTTGTAGATGGTTTATCCCAGTTACTTGTAGATGGCTTTTCACAATCACTAGTAGATGCAAGTTCAGAATCCCTGGTAGATGATTGTTCCGAATTGGAAATAGGCAAAACTTGAGAATTATTAACAGGTGGTTCTTCAGTATCACTGACTGAAGATCTCTCAAAACGACAAGTAGGCGATAATTCAGGACTGCTGCTAATAGATGGTATTTCACAGTTAGTCGCAAGAGGTAATTCAGAATCAGTGCTAGCTGGTAATTCAGAAATGTTGGTAGTTCCAGGAGGAGGTGTTGATGGTGGTGAACAATTGCATTGATGAGAATCAGATGTTGGAGTAGAGGAATCATTTTCCACCGAATTACACTTGGTGCACTGGGACTTGGACGATGCAGGTTGCAAGCCCAAGTATTCCGTATACTCTGCCATTTTTTTCGTTTTTACTTGTGTTTTATTCGTTTTTTCTTCCGTGGTCTCATTGGATTGTGCTATTTGATCTGGGGCCTTGTTATTAATTGATCCAGTTTTGTCTTCCTCTGACTGATTCAAGATATTTTTCTTGATTCCTTGGATGACGTTTTTCAAGTTTGCATCCGGATTGCCATTACCATCAGATTCTTGTGAATAAATAGAGTAGAAGCAATCTTCTCTGTTTTCTTCAATTTCATCCAAGCAAATATTTGAATTATTAATTTGTGCTAGGGATGTCTCAATTGATGCAGCTTTATAGTAAGCTTCTTCCCATAAACTCCATGTGTCTATAAGTCCATTTTCACTATCCTCATCTTCCATAGTAAGCGTATAATGGATCGAGCGCTATTTACCTAAAAAGTGAGAAAAAAAATGCTGAATTAAATCGTTTCCTGCATAAATGATTTATTAGATATTAGTACCAAAAAATGTTGGCCAATTACAAGTTATGGTTAGCAATATAACTTGTATACAAACAAGCATGATAATTTACAAGTTAGGAAAAGAGCTAATTTCAAGATTATGAAATAAATGAGAATCAAGTATAAGGATACTCTTTTATTTTTGTTTTCACTTGCCCTTTCATTTGAAGGATTTAAAAAAATAAAAAACATGTATCTGAAAAAAAAATGTTGAAAAAGATAATCATCAGCCGTGTGAAAAAACGGGAGAACTCTGCGAGCGACATTGAAAAACCAAGCATCCTGCTGTTTTTTACAAATGACAACGATCAAAATACAAGGACAAAGGAAGCAGGCAACTCTAGGGGACGAGCTGGTCAAATCAGCGTCAGGGCGGTCGTTACGACACGCGGTGAGTGCGCGATACACGGTGTTCGTCGAGGCGGTCAGGCATCCGAGAGATAAAAAGTGCGTGAGAGAGAGACGAACAGAGGGAGAGGAAGAGGGAGCGATCGAGACAGAGCTACAAAGCGCCAAGCCCCGCGAGTTTGTTCGAGATAAAAAGTAAAGATTTTGCACGTACCTTGAGGCACAATAATCTGGCTCTAGCAGGTGGAAAGAACGACGAGGACGACGAGCAAGATACTCCTAAAGGTAAGCGCTTATCGACCAACTAGCCAAAAGAGACCGGCTGATTCAGCCGCCTCTTGCTATCAGTGGCTGCGGCGGCGGCGGCGAGCGCCTCCCGAGATCCCACCGCGACTGTCTCGTTGAGCTCCTTCTCAGCTTCTGCGACGACGGCGGTGGCGACGACGACGACGACGACGACGACGATTGACCACGGGAGGTTAGTAAAATGGCGTCATATCACCGCGAATGCGGCAGCGGCTGGTGACGACGGCTTCCTGCTCCGATCGGCGAGGGTGACTCGTTCTGACGCTGCTACTGGTGCTGTTGCTCTGGCTTATCCGGCGATTCTGACGAGGTTTGCCAGGCCTCCTCATGGTAGTGCCGGCACCTCAAGCAGCTTCCCGGCCACCGCCTCGGCTCGGCCGAAAGATTCGCGAGGCGCGAGCAGGTGAGCCGTGAGCGCCGACTAGAACCGAGACACAAAATAAAAGTGAGGTTAGGCCGACGCGCTCGCTCGTTCGCGAGTTACTGTGCGCGCGGGTCTGCGGCGGTGCGCTGCTGCGTGATGCGGCAGCTCGCTCTATATCTCTCTCTCTCTCTCACTCTCTTGTACTATACGTGTAGACAGGCGCTGAAAGCCTCGTGTGCGTTGTGCGTCGCCGAGAGCCGGTGTCTCTCCAATCTAAAACGTTAACTCGCGTGAGTGAAATAATCGCGACAGCTGCAGTCGAGGGCTGTTCTCGCCTCGAAAGCAGAAGAGCTACTGGGGCGTGCTGCTCCGAAACCGAATAGGTATACTGTTCTCCTCGTGGGCTAGCGAAAAGAAGAATGGTGCGGCGGCGACTCGAGGCAGACAACGGCCGGGGCACCTCGTGTGTGCTGCTGCTGCTGCTGCTGCTGCCGCGGCGCGCCGCCGATGTAACCTCGCGCATGCACGCCCCGCGAATGTACGGCTTTTGACTAGAATATCCCCTCCCTCCCTCTTACCCCTGATTCAGCATCTATATGTACAATATTGCCGAATTGTATATATACGGCATATTATACACACGCGACTTGCCGCCGACGCCAGCACGAAAGTGTATTTTCCCTCGCTTTTTCTCTCGGCTCGCTTCAAGCGCCGCGGTTCCCCTTCCCTCTCTTCTTTTTATTTCTTTTTAATACTTGATGTTTACCACGACGCGACGCCCGCGCCCGCGAATCACGTTTTGTCGGATCCGCATGCACCGCTTTGTTCTTTTTATACTTAATCCGCCGCAATCGTCTAAACCTTTACTACTAATAACTTGCCCTTATTGTATCTATATACATGGTTTTCCCCATTTTTTACACTCTGTTGCAACGGTTCTAGGTATAATTATACTTTCGTCTTTTTTCAAAATAACTTGATTGTTTCCAAATTTGTTTTTTATAATTAACGATAACGTTACTTTTTAATTCTAATTCAAGCCCTGATAAGTAGATAAAGCCCGAGATGTTGAAATTGTTCTGCAATTAAATATTCCAGGTATTGTATTGGTCTATATTATTTAAAGAAGCAGGTATACCTGCAGCTATCGTTGATTGTTTAAATAATTAAAGAAGAGAAAAAAAGAATTCAAGTACCTAAATTAATGAAGAAACGTGCCTCCTTTTTTGGAGTGTCTCTTTCAAGTAGATACATTACGTTACAGTAAGACGCAAGTCTTGCTATACTCCTTCAAGTAGATACGGACCAACTTTCTTTCGTAACAACATGCAACGATTCAATTTCAAAAAATTGCCTGATATGATAAAAAAAAAGAATAAGATTTGAAACTCCTCGGTGAATCGATTCAGGCATCGCACTCCAGAACGCCATCAGGCACGTGGTCGCGTATGTATGGACCGCGCGCGCTGACCTGGTGCTTGGTCGATCAAGTGCCACCCAAGCATCAGCAGCATAAGTATAGTAGCATAGCCAGTAGTATAAGGCTCTAGCATTGCATCAGTTACTTGTTTTTCGGCAAATTACGTTTTTGTATCGTGCGTGCAGCGGGGGATAAGTGCGCGTTCTAAAAATATAATCAATGGCAAGCGGCGACGCGCGTGCGCGACAAAGAGCGAGTTTGTTGGAGCGATGAACAGGGACTTGAGGCAGAGCGGCAACAGCAGCGAGCAGTTGTAATATCAGTGTACCATACCAATACCAACGAATCTATCCGCGATTTGCCCAACGAGATATTCGCTGATGATGGCAAGAGCCAAGCCCGTGAAGTCGTTCGCTTGAACATGTATTTTTCGATGTCTCGTTGAACTTGGGGACTGGCAAACGGCCAAGTTCAGAGCCAACGAGGTTGCTGTCTTGGTGTTGGTTTCTGTTGGTGTTCGGAGAGCCGCGAATGCTGGAAGCTGAAAGTGTGTCGGTGTGCGAGCAAGTGCGCATATACGTATATTAGATAGAAGCTCGCTCTGCTCGCGCTAGACCCCTACCTACACGGCTATACAGTATAGACGGCGAATCGGTGAGACGGTGAATGCGCCAATGTATAAAATACTGCTTGGCTTATTCGGTCTTTCATATTATACATCATTTGTTGACGTTGTCTCATCCGCGCTCGAGCATTTTTACTAGCAGTTCGATTTGCGATCCCAAGCGCCGAGGATCGACCGGGCCTACAGAGGTTAAAGATCGGCCAAGATTGCAAAGGAAAGCCGAGAGTGCAGCAGCAACTCGCTCAGACGGGACGGTCAGTCGTTGTCATTTGAAAACGGAAGCCATCTTGTGGCCGAGCCTCCCATATTATACAGGGGAATAATAGAGTTCTCCGACAATTTCTACCGAAAAATTGCTCCGTATCTTTTTCATCACGTCTAGACTATGCATGAATCATTGTACCATACGTTTACATAGCCATGGCTGCGACGAGAAAGTTGCAAGGTGAGAAGATACTCTTTCCAGCATGTTTACATCCAGAAAATCTTGTTGTGGCCCTTGCACCCTCTCGTACTTTGCTCTCTCGCCTCTGCCTGCCTTGGGCTCTCTCGTTTTTTTACCGGTACACACCTGAATCCCCCAGCTCTTGACCGATTCCACATCCCGAACAGCGTCTTCTTCTTCTCTAGCCTTCCCCTTTTCCTGGCTTTGCTGGCTCACTCTTCCCCCCAATCTTTGTCTCCTCAGCCAGATCCTTGCTCAATTTTCAGATTAGGGGTTAACCAAATTCTCATTCTTAACTCTCTTTTTTGCTTGCATACACACTTTTTCCACCATTCCTTATGATTTTTTTACTTTCTCACATACTTTTCTTTCACTATTCTTTCAACTCTTTCTCTATAAAACCACTGTTATAACCTTTATTTATTCTCATCCGATGCTTTATGCTATGTGTGCTTCTTCAACTGATAAATGGACTTTGCCAATTGAAATTGCAACAATTTTTCTGTCAATGCTTGAAGTTCGCTATTGCAAACCATGTAATAATTTTTTCTTTATGCCCATTAATTAAATAGCCTTTTTTTCTTTGTTGTTTAATCGACAAATATCATGTCCTTCCTTTACAGGGGAAATTGATAGGTGCCTTAAGAAAGTAACAGAAGGTGTTGAAACTTTTGAAGATATTTGGCAAAAAGTACATAATGCCACAAACAGTAATCAGAAAGAAAAGTATGAAGCTGATCTCAAAAAAGAGATCAAGAAGCTTCAGAGGTTACGAGATCAAATCAAAAGTTGGATTGCTTCAGGAGAAATTAAGGATAAGAGTACACTGCTCGATTACCGAAAACTTATCGAGACGGTGAGTCTTTTTTTAAGATCTCATATTTATCTTGTTAATGTTATTTTTTGTTTATAATTATTTTCTTGTGGCAATAAATACTAATTTTTTCTGTTCATTTAAATGCTATAGCAAATGGAAAGATTCAAGGTTGTGGAACGAGAAACAAAAACAAAAGCTTACTCTAAAGAAGGCTTGGGAGCGGCTCAAAAATTAGATCCTGCACAAAAAGAAAAAGAAGAAGTCAGTAATTGGCTCGCAAACTCTATAGATGTTCTTAATTTGCAGGTACAATAGATTTTATTATTTTTCTACTATAATTTCATTATATATGCATATCCACATTAATATTTAAAACATGTTTTTTTACAGATCGATACTTTTGAATCAGAAATAGAATCTTTACTAGCAGGAAAGAAAAAGAAGTTGGACAAAGAGAAGCAAGATAGAATGGATGAGCTCAAAGCTAAAGTTGATAAACATCGATATCATATTAAAAAGCTGGAAACATTATTACGCATGTTAGACAATATGTCTGTTGAAGTTGATACAGTGAGTTATTGAATGTGTAGCAATCAGTCAAGCTCTTTAAATGAGGATAATAATGAATAAAATTAATGCAATTTACAGATTAAAAGGATAAAAGATGATGTTGAATATTACATTGATTGTCATCAAGAACCTGACTTTGAAGAAAATGAGTATATATACGATGATATTATAGGTCTTGATGAAGTAGAATTATCAGGTGTCACAATACCATCATCAGCTACGACAGACAGTAATAACAGTAACGAAACAGGTGGAACACCAACTTCAACTAATTCTGGAACTTCACCTATACCATCGCCTCCATTAAGCTCAACGATGCACAACCATTCAAGTGATAGCTCTACAGATAATGATAAAAAAACCAAGGTATAATATTATTATGTTCAAGTCATACGCTGCTACTATCATAAATAAATTATTAATATTAAAAATACATTTCAGCCTGTGAAACCAACAGCAGTCAGGCCACTAATTAATTCCCAAGCGAGCATTCCAACAACGGGAAGCACTGCCAATATAAAAACGACGTTATTGTCAAGCAGCACTCCAAGCAAGACCATTCCCATGACACCTAGCCATAGCTCGCCTAGCTCTACGAGTAACCACATTGCCACCACTAATGCTGGCAATTTTGCTACAGTAGCTGCGTCACACAGCAATTCTCAAGCCATCCATACTACCTCCAATAAAACAACACGTAAGAATAGAATATTACGTTCACTTTCCAATCTTCAGTTAGAATTTTAATAATATTTATTATTTATCCATTCCAGCACACAGTAGTGAAAATGGACTCTCAACATCATTAACGACGCCGAACGTGACGTCTAATGTGCCACAAAATATATCGCAGCAACAGCAGCAGCAACAACAACAACAACAGCAACAATCGCAACAATTATCACAGCCACCACAGCAGCCACAACCCCCACAACAACCCCAACAAACACAACAGCAACAACAACAGCAACAGCAGCAAGTACAACACCAATTACAGCAGCAGCAGCAACAACAACAACAGCAACAACAACAACAGCAGCAGCAACAACAGCAGCAACAGCAGCAGCAGCAACAACCACCACATGTCAATACAGCACCTACGCAAACACCGCATATTTTACATAATCCAAGTCAAAACTATAATAATGAAGCAGAAATGACAACTCCCGTTCTGCCCTCGTCATCTCCTCAATCATCAGTCAGCAGCCGATCATCGCCAATTCCTGCGAATCCATGTTCACCAGCGCCATCCACTGCCAATGGTCTCATACCTAAACTTCCTGATGGCATGTCCACGTTAAAATCTATTGCTCAACAAGTAATTGTTCGAGCAGGTTTGGAAATGCCACCCACTGACGCAACGAGAAACATCTTTGATAGTACCAAAACAAATAATACTATCAACAATAGTAGTAACGCTACCGCAGAAGCCCACATTCCACCGTTACTTGGCGTTGCTCCACTAGGACCGGTTCCGCTGCAAAAAGAACATCAACACCAGTTTCAAATGATGGAAGCAGCATATTACCATATGCCTCATCCTTCCGACTCTGAACGGTTAAGACCGTATTTGCCTCGGAATAACTGCCCTACACCTCCATATTATCAACAGGTATGGGTATATTAAAATTGTTATTATAATTTGTTATATTACGGTTATTATTAATTAAGCGTTTTAATATTTAAATAGAAAGAAATTCGAAGAAAAATGAATGTGTTCAAATAAAAAAAAAGAAACTATTTTTCTTTTTTTTTGCAACATTCTCGATTTTTGCATTTTTTTCCCCCTAAAAATATTATCGACTGTTGGACAAATTCGACAGCGGCAATAATCATTATTGCCCGCTACGCTACAATTGCGTTAATCGCGAAAATCAATACGCGTTTTACAAAAAAATTTTAATACGGTGTGCACCAAGACCTAGTGGGCTTTTTTACCTCGTGTGGTTGCAGTACTCCACATCTGCTCCTACTTTACATCCTTGGTACATACACAATATGCTATTAATTACTTCAAATATTAAAAACTCTCATGTTACATTAATCATTTTTAGGTTCAACTTCCTCACTCTGATACTGTGGAGTTTTTTCAACGTCTTTCAACAGAAACATTGTTTTTCATATTTTACTACATGGAAGGTTCTAAGGGTCAATATTTGGCAGCTAAAGCTTTAAAGAAACAAAGTTGGAGGTTCCATACCAAATATATGATGTGGTTTCAGAGGCATGAGGAACCAAAAGTCATCAATGAGGAATATGAACAGGTTAGTAAATAAATATTTGAATGAATGGCAATTGTTTGTTTGAAAAAAAATTTCTTATTATCTTATTACAAATTTTTAGGGAACTTACATCTATTTTGACTATGAAAAGTGGGGACAGAGAAAAAAAGAAGGCTTTACTTTTGAGTACAAGTACTTAGAGGACCGAGACCTCAATTAATCTCAATCCTGTTATTCTCAGTCTCCGAAATGCACTATTTCTGTATCGGTATTATTGAAAATTTGAGGACAGACATTATTTTTTACAGTTCTATATTTTCGCAAAATATACTTTTATTTATCGGTAAAAGAGATATAAAAGAACAAAGAAAATCTGATGCATAACGGACATATGAAAAACTTGATTGCATTGCAGATCTCTAAGACTGCATTGTTAGAGGTTCTTTTTCAAGAGTAAAACTGGAAGATTTTGGACAAAGAACAAAAGGAAATGAAGTTATCGAGCGCGTTTATCGGGGACAGTAAATTGTATCTATAAATGATAATATGAAAGGCACCGAAGACACACTTTAGCGATTTATAGTGTGCGGTGTGTGATAACAAGAGGAAGAAGTTATACTCGTTGGCGACTGACTCTGTAATACCAGTACAAACATGCGTGCATCCCACCTACCATCTTACGGTAAGGTGGAGGGCGCACATGCTATGGTATGTCTTAATGTTAGATTATAAGTAGCCTTTTTGTATAAAGTATATTGAGGTATAAAACCCTTAAGATGAATTACTGTACAGAATGTGTAGAAATAGTGAATAATAATATTATGGAATATATTTTATTTCTCATTTGAATGAAACCTCAGTTGTTTCAATTCTATCACTTTCTGCATTTACCTGTGAATTTGAAAAGAAGCATTCCATCCAGTACATTTGCGCCAAACGTTGTTAAAACAACTTTTACAGATTCCATACTATCGTCCATCAAGTTGCAAATTTCAATTTTTAAAAATAATTTACCGACTTTCATACCAAGTACTTTTTATGTGCATATGTGTACTTAATTGTATGTATTAATAACGTATCCAAGATAATGCGAATTTTTTTAACTTTTTTTTTATAAATAGTGTTCGTACTATGTCAGAAGAATGCATGTAGAGATAAAGCTTTGAATACAAGATGGATGGACTGTACATATTTTTTCTCTTTACATGACATTTTGAATAGTACTTGTTTTAACAGTGATATCAATAGTTGGTATATAAAGATTTCGAAAAGCAAAATTTAACATGTACATATATACACAAACATATGGTGTTCACTGTTGCATGGCCTTTGAAGACAACACCAGAATATCATCTAGTGATATATGTTATGTACAATAAAAGAACAATACAATCAGATTAATAATGATACTACTGTTAAAAATGTTTTAAATTTGCAAAAACTAAAAATAGCATCTCTATTTTCATTTTTATAAATTATTTCAAATAGCTATCTAAAATAATAACTTGAGGTACTATTATCAAGATGCAATGAAAAAGAAGCAATGAATCTTTTCAATTAATACAGTACATGCTGCTATGAACAGTCCCAGTTTTGCTGTAAAAATCGTATGTAAAAGTCACTATAAAAGTCGTCGCAGTTTCAACGTGCAAGAGTGCTACGCTTTTCACAAATTATTCTTGGATATGAAGTATGTAAGTAGAAGCTATACATTTAGAATAACCATTTTTTGCTTCGCTGCTTAAGTAATTCTAATAAATAAAATTTTGCCAAGCAAAATATTATAACTGAGTTTTGTGATTATTATTGAATAGTCTTTAAATAATAATGTACAAATTTTTATTTAACCTCTTTTTCCTTTACCCTTTATTTTTCCCTTTACACGCTTTCTAACACCTATTGATTGTTCTGTGTCATCATCATCCCCATCTCCAGAACGCTTTTTCCTTTTTCCCGACTTTTTATTTTCTTCTATATCTTTCATTTCCTAAAAATTATAATTGAGATATTGTACATACACATTAAAGCTATCATTAACCAACATTATGAACAGAATTTTAATACTCACCATTTTAACCATACGCTGAGCCTCTGCTACTCTTTCTTGAAGCACCATAACTTCTTGCTCTTCAGTTTTATATATAGGAAGTTGCTTTCCAATCAGCTGTTCTATTCTTTGATATAATTCAACATCATATTGAGTTACAAATGTAACAGAAATGCCAGAGCGACCAGCTCTTGCAGTTCTTCCAACTCTATGTATATAGTCTTTGCTATGCGTTGGTATATCAAAATTAATGACAACATCAACATGTGGTATATCAAGACCTCTAGAAATTTATATATAACTCATTAATATTATTATACTTGAATTAAGTAAAGTTGCTTTAAATATACTAACCTGCTTGCAACATCTGTAGAGATTAAAATTGATCTATTTTTTGCTTTAAATTTTGTAAGTGCTGCAATTCTTTTATTTTGTGACATTTGGCCATGTAAAGGAACAGCCATGAATCCTAAACTGCGCAAGAGAAGTGCAGTTCTCATGGTATTATTGCATGTGGAACAGAAGATCATAAAACTATTTCCAGATAGTTCATTCAAAATATGAACCAAGTAAACATCCTATAAATGAAAACATCACATAAAATATTGTTGTTATAATTTAGTTTTAAATAAAGTTCTTCACATACCTTAAATTTTACAGGAATAAACACGTAATATTGTTGCAACTTTTCCACTGTTTGATATTTTGTTGAAACTTCAACTTTAACTGGATTTTGAAGAGATGCACGTTGTAATTTTTGTACTTTTTTTGTCATTGTTGCTGAGAATAACAGTGTTCTTCTTTCACGTGGTATTACTCGTAATATCTTGTCTACTTCTACTTCAAAATCCATATTTAAAATTCTGTCTGCTTCGTCCATAACCTATTAAATAAATTTATTCTATAAATGATATCTTTAACTTATTTAAAAAAATTTGAGTCATTATATATTACCAAAAATTTTAATGATCGTAGGTTGAATCCTTTAGTATTTTCTAAATGATCAACTAGTCGACCTGGGGTTGCAATGATGATATGTGGTTTTTTAGCTAACATTAACGATTGGGTCATCATATCCATACCCCCAACAATAACAACGCATTTGACTCCAATACTTGCTCCTATAAAAGTAATACCATTTAGTAAATATATTTCTAAAATAATATTCGTTTTATTCAATTATTAATCAGTTTAAGAATGGAAAAATTAATTACCAAGAGCCTCGAATTGTTCAGAAATTTGAAAAGCTAATTCTCTTGTGGGTGTTAATACAAGTGCAAAATAACGTTGAGGATTTTCCAAAAGAGCTTGCAATATTGGAAGAGCAAATGCAGCAGTTTTGCCTGAACCTGTCTCAGCTAATCCTATAACATCTTTTCCTAAAATGAAAAAGGGAAATATTGGTATCATTTTATTACAATTAATTGATGTTTTTAAAATACATTTATTGAAAAATCACCTTGAATTGTCAAAGGAATTGCCTCTCTTTGAATTTTCGTAGGTGCTTTCCATTTTAAATCTTCACAAGCTTGGCATAATGAATCAACAATTCCCTGTAAAAATAAACAATTAATTTTATAATAAACACGTGACAACGACAAGACAATATGTAAAGTAAGACGGCTAACCAAATCCTTCCATGTTAAATTTTCCGGGTTTTTTTCCTCGACTGCTGTTTCATCAGCACTGATTTCAGCATTGTTTTCCTCCGTCATGTTTCTTGAAATATGATCTAAAAATTATATTTTTGCTTTAAAACTATGCTGACTTGAAATGCAGTATAACTTTATTCATTCGCGTTGGAGGTTATAAAATCTTGTTTGCCACAACACGAGACGCACATCGGGAATATCGGGATCCCACGCGAAGACACGAGGTTGTGCGCGTGGTGCGTGTGATGCCAAGATGCCATACGGCTGTGTTCTCAACTGAAAAATTCTTTTTGCAAGCTAAATTTAGGGCTCGTTTCCAATACAATGTCGTATGCTACAAATTAATTTAAAAATATATTCATATAAATAAGTAAAGTAACAAATCTCTTGAATAAGGTAAAAATTATAGGTTTTTCAAAATATTTTTTGAAATAATGTAAATTATTTTTTATAGTTTATCTATTAGTAAAAACTGGAGAAAAGTTAGGTTTTATTAATGGTACTAATAACATTATTGAATTGAAAATTAAAAGTTTTCTATCAAGAATATAAAAAACATATATTTTAGGTTTTAGTAGCCTAAAATAAATAAATATAACCGAGTACTGAATGCGTGCCGGAATATGATTCGCTGCGACTACTTGGAATTTCCAGAATTGGACTTCCAGCGGACGACAACGTCAACGATAACAATAATATCAGCTGTTTAAGCATGCGCTCAAAATGGCATCTATTTTATTTTAGTTATCGTGTATGTATACGAACAGATGCTTCTCGAGTGAATTTCTAATGTGTGTAATTTAAAACATTAATCCAAGAACATGGGAAATGCGGATACTAAACTGAACTTTCGGAAAGCTGTTGTACAGCTGACATCCAAAACACAGGTCAATCTGATAAACATTCGTTTGTAAATAACCTCCATTATTCCGAGTTTTGACATATCAATATGTCAAAACATTCGAAATATTTTATCGATTTTGTTTGGCTTGACTGGTCATAATGTTTTCTTATGCACAAAGATAATGTTTTTCTCGTAGTGTTTCTAATAAAGAAACTCTATGTAAGCTATTAAAAAGTAGGTCGACATAATTATAATCTTATTTTAGGTGATAGATGCTTCCGATGATGCATTTTGGGATCAATTTTGGTCTGAAAATGTTTCGAGCGTACAGGATGTTTTCACCTTGATACCAGCTTCCGAAATTCGCATTCTACGAGAAGAAGCTCCCTCAAACCTTGCTACATTATGTTACAAAGCAGTAGAAAAATTGGTTAAAGCAGTTGACAGTAGTTGCAGAACGCAAAGTGAACAACAGACAGTACTAAACTGCTGTCGGTTGTTAACAAGGCTTTTACCTTACATTTTTGAAGATCCTGATTGGAAAGGTTTCTTTTGGTCGAGTTTACCTGGAAAAGAGGATGAAGAAAGTGTACCTCTTGCACATTCCTTATTAAATACAATATGTGTACGTATTGAGAGAAGAATTTGAATATATCATCAAGTATTATTATTAATTCAAATAATTTATTGCAGGATTTACTATTTTGTCCAGATTTTACTGTTGTCACAAATAGGAAATCAGGACCAGTATGTATTAATTTGATTAGTAGTTACAAAAAATTTTTTGAATTTGAAACCCCAAGTTTGATTCTTTTTAGGACAAAGCAGAGGAATTACAATCTATAGATAGTTGTGAATACATTTGGGAGGCTGGAGTAGGGTTTGCTCAATCACAGCCCAGACATCCAGTTTTGGATTCTAATAGGACTGAGTTACTTAAAGTTTTGTTAACATGTTTTAGCGAAACCATGTATAATCCTCCTACAGATCTTTCAGTTGCACCAAATAAATGGATTCAATATTTAACTAGTTCTGAAAATAGGTAAAACTGTTTAATAGCAAATTCAAGTTTAATATTGTTTAATAGTAAATCCAAGTTAAATGTTTCTAAGAAAATTTTTATTTCAATAGACATGCCTTGCCAATGTTTACTTCATTATTAAATACAGTCTGTGCATATGATCCAGTTGGTTTTGGAGTACCTTACAACCATTTGTTGTTTACTGATTCTTTGGAACCTTTGGTTGATGTGGCACTGCAAATTTTAATAGTAACTTTAGATCATGATACTAGTTGTGGAGCCACTATGGAAGAAGGAGCTGTTGGAGATAATCTCTTTATTAATTATTTAAGTCGCATACATCGTGATGAAGGTATTTGGATTTGTCGTAATTTAATTAGTATATTGTGTATCAAGGTCGGAAAGAAGGCGATTACTGACAGGTGTGAAAGTTCGTCACAATCGCCTTTTCGCCCGTGATGCACACGATATTTTTTGTCCAATACCAACACCGAAAGTTTACTTATAGAGTGCATAAGTATAAGAGAGAGCGAAAAGTAGCTATATTTCCCGCTCGAGGATTTACTTTACCGCTCTAGAGCAGCTAAAAAGACACTTTGCTTGCGCCGTACATGCACGTAATAGCATACTTTCGATGCAGATTGGAAAAAAAATAATTTTTATAGTAATACTAATATTATATTTATTTACAGATTTCCAGTTTGTTCTTAAAGGCATCACAAGGTTATTGAATAATCCTTTGATGCAAACTTATTTACCAAATTCAACAAAGAAAGTACATTTCCATCAAGAGTTGCTTGTATTTTTCTGGAAGCTATGCGATTACAATAAGAAATTTTTATACTATGTACTAAAAAGTTCTGATGTTCTTGAAGTATTAGTACCAATACTATATCATTTAAATGATTCCAGAGCAGATCAATGTAAGTAGTGCAAATTTATTTTTGAACATATGCACGATTTCTGCGCTTCTTTGATCTATTAATAATTGGCTTTAAAGTGATATTTTTCCGACCGAGCCAAAAAAGCAGACTGAACATTTTTTCAGAAATTTTTAAAAAGTTAGTGAGAAGCGTTGTAATCAATACATGTGTTACAAAAAGTATTGCGTGTACATACCTTGGGCAATAATTTTCTTAGCCCTTGGTGCACAATATACCATTTGATACATATCTATTCATATCTTTTAAAAAATGACATTACTTTATTAGCGAGAGTTGGTTTGATGCACATTGGTGTGTTTATTCTTCTACTTCTTAGTGGAGAACGTAATTTTGGTGTTAGATTAAATAAGCCATATACAGCAACAGTACCAATGGACATACCAGTGTTTACAGGTAATCAAAACGTTGAATATCAAGAAATAATATATTTTTCGCATAGTAATACTTGTATGTTAATTAGATTTATTATTTTTTTATGTTATTAGGAACACATGCTGATCTCTTAGTCACAGTGTTTCACAAAATTATTACAACTGGTCACCAAAGGTTGCAACCTCTTTTCGATTGTTTGCTAACTATTCTAGTCAATGTTTCACCATATTTAAAAACATTATCAATGGTTGCCAGTACAAAACTTTTACATTTACTAGAAGCTTTTAGTACACCATGGTTTTTATTTTCTGCTCCAACAAATCATCATTTAGTATTTTTCTTGCTTGAGATATTCAATAATATTATTCAAGTAAGTATACAATTTTAAAAAACAAAATTGATTGAATGTAAAAAAATTTAAGTAGGTATATACTGTATGTACTATAAAAAAAATTACGTTTTTTTTAGTATCAATTTGATGGTAACAGTAATTTGGTCTATACAATCATTAGAAAAAGACAAGTATTTCACGCTTTAGCTAACTTACCAAGTGACTGTAACACTATTGCAAAATCTCTTAGTAAAAGACAAAGAAAACACATGCCATCTAGTAGATCTACTGAAAATGTAAATGAAACTGCCATGGAAGGTTCCCATCCAGCTCAACCTGCAGAGCCTGGTACACTCAAAGCTTCGTTACTTGAAACACCTGGTATTGAAAACATGACAGAAAAAGAGTCAGCCCATCCATTAAGTCCTGCTTCAGATGTTGATGTAAGTAAACTTAATTTAGGAGCTGAGGATGAATCTAATGATCAAATTGAAGGAAACAAACTTGAATCTATTATACCAGTAAGTATATAAACTTATTTTTATATTGATATCAGAATTTAAGAGTTTAAGGGGGCAATTTATAAATTAAATGTTTGAAAATTACACTAATAATTACAATTGTATGTAATACTTACCTTGCAAATTAATCTATTTTGTACAAAATATAAATGACATCAAATTAAGTATTTGCTTTCAAGATGTTTAGAATATTAATAAATTATTGTACACACATACATTTGTACTTGTTATAAACTTATAAAGTTGAGTTTGCTGCCAATAGTTTTTAAAATCCAAGTCTAAATTGCAAATATATAATCAAAACTTGACTACCAATAATCAAATAAATTATTTATATTAATTTTTATAGAAAGGAGGAATTCGTGTTGCTGAGCAATCAAATTCTATGAATAGCATTAATCAGTGGGTTCCCTCAGCTGACTGGGTTTACCAATGGAAAAGTAAACTACCATTACAAACTATTATGCGACTTTTGCAAGTTCTTGTACCTCAAGTAGAAAAAATTTGCATTGACAAGTGTGTTTCTTTTTTTTATTATTAAGAATTTTAATAAATAGGAAGTTTTAACATCTTTTACATTGTTTTTGTTTGAATTTTAGGGGACTAACAGACGAAAGTGAAATTCTCAAATTTTTGCAACATGGAACACTGGTAGGATTATTGCCAGTACCACATCCTATTCTTATACGTAGATATCAAGCAAATGCTGGCACAACTGCATGGTTTAGAACATATATGTGGGGTGTTATATATTTGAGAAATGTTGAACCTCCTATTTGGTATGATACAGATGTAAAGCTTTTTGAAATTCAAAGAGTTTAAAGATTTTTTAAAAGCTAATTTTTTATTTGGATCCATATTTTTAACTGTAAAACGATCAAACAGATAAGTTTGTCAAGATTATTTAATGTGTGTATCTGGACTGAACAGTTAAGAAAATATCAATGTCTTGGGTTTATCATAAAATGTCCAAGACAAAATGAAATTTTTCAAAAACCTCCCTCTTTAAATATTGTATATCACTTTTATACACAAGTTCCTATACCTGTTGCACTTGACTAAAAAAAATGCTTTTATCAGTTGTCCTCCGCTTTTATTTGATCAAGACTGAATATTATTTTATTACCAAGTTGCAATTTCAATTCCAATGAATGTTATTAGGAATTAAAACAATGAATTATATATAGAAGTGTATTATTTAAAAAAGAATTTTTATTTTCAATTTTTCGTCACAGTTTGTACGATAGTACATCTGCCAATGAATACTTTGGCAGAAACAAAAAATATATATACATATATATCATTTTTGTACAAAATTTAGTGACATTACTAATTAAATTATTAAAAAAATCAAGTTCACCGAATAAATGTATAGCGTCGAGTGCGCCTTTTTACTATGGGCATAATACACTTTTAACAGGTATTCTTATTTTATGAAAATGAAATTATGTACAAGAATTTTAGCGCTGTATTTGGTTTTGATACCTAGAATTTTTCCTAGAGTTCTGAGCTTATAACACATACATATATTGGTATTTTAATAATAAAAAAATTATTTACTACTCAATACATGTACAAAATTCATCGTAGTATTTTGTATTAAATAGTACTGGAAATTATATATTAATTTACGTACTCACGCTAAAAGTAAAAATTAACTCTTATCATGTAATAATTATATATTCGAATAAGCTTAATATGCACTCGTGTATTTTAATAAAATCAAGTTTTTTTTCAAACCTATTAGGCTTTTAATATTTTTATGTTATTATTACTTGCATTATACCTTCAATAATTGAAATAAAAGTTTTGTATAATATAAGTATGCACATTTGGCCTAAATCATTTTGTAATGAATCACACAAATATATCCATTGTTACATTCCAAAAGAAAAAATTCTGAAGAATAATCATGCTATATATTTTGTATGTATTGACGGTTTGTGCGTACGTCTGGACATTATCATGTATCTTGTAGATAAAGATACTTGCAAGTTGAACCTGAATATATATCTTCCATTTATAATTAGGGATAACAAAAATTTCTATTCAATTATTTAATTTTCGATTTTACACTTTGTCTGCAGACATAAGAAAATATTAAAAATACGCTGCACATTGTTAATTATTATCCATGAAATGTTTCTTTGTTACTTTTTCCTTTGGCCAATGAAATATCACATTTGAAATCTAATATAAATGCAATTAGATTCTGTTATACTAAAAGACAATTTTCATAGTAAGTATTAGGTATAATAACAGTAACTTGAAAGTTTTTTTCATGTAAAGAATATATGCAAGAGACTAGAATGAAAATGAATTTCATTGAATGATCTTATCATAAGGTGGTGGAGGAGCTTCATCTGGCGATGTAGGTGGTGGAATGAGAATTGCTACGTGATACGGTGGAGGCGGGTTCTGCCTGATAGGCATGGAAACCTGCCTAATACTTTCATTAGGAATTGTATTGGCAACAGTAACAGCTGCAATAGGCTCAGTTTGAATTTCTTGGCGATGATTGTTTTGAGCACGTCGACAAATAATTGAATAGAAACATCCAGACATTAAAAGAGTTACTAGAAGTCCACAAAATACAAGTACTTCCAAACCAGCTCCCTGCTAAATAAGAAAAACAATTTAATTATTTTGAAACTTGGAAAATAATCTTTGTTATATTAATATTTTTTCTGGAAATCTATGATTTTTATTTTATGCGTAATATAAAAAATGCAGTATTATCCTTGGGCATTTTTACATAAATGCTGAAGAGAAAATACAAAATAAAATGTGAATTTAATCAAAAATAGATATTTTTTTTAGTTTTTCATGAACTTTTTTTTAAAATCAAGTTGCTAAATTTTCACATTGTTGTTAAAAATATTAGGGGTCAGCAAGGGATTTCTAGTACCAATTAATCAAGTTGGAATTTTTTAAATCTAATAATAATTAAAATTTAATTTAACGTAATAGCATGCATGTTTTACTCATAATTACCTGATGATCAAAGTAAAATTTAGCTGCAGCTACAAAACCAGTAGCTAATACAAAAATAATCCATACACTGCAGCGCAGTCTATATCCAGCCATTTCAGCATCATTAAAGTCCGAAAAATTTAGAAGGCCTCTATTTGCAGCACTTGTTGATGGAGGCAGTACTTGTTGATTGTTACCAGTATTACTTGTATTAATACTAGAATAAATGAATAAAGCAAATTCAAGCTCTAATAGCAATATAACATATTTGAATGACGTATTTAACTGAGAATTAAAGTACTTTTGATATTATATGAAATTAAAGTATTTGTATCAATATATCAATGAAAAGCTTTCAATTATTCAGTAAGTTGCAATTACAAATGGTACACAACTGCTGCACTAATTATAAAGCTATGCCAACATTTGTATTAATCCCTATAGTTTTCACTTTTGCATTTGGAAGTGAAATAGGTATCAGTACATACTTGCTGATGTTTTCTTGTCCCAGGTGTAAGCTAGGATGTGCTGAATTACTTCTGTTATCATTATTTTGTGAAGATGATCTAGGAGGTCTTGTAGAGCTAGGATTACTAGGTCCAGCAGAATTGCCTCCACTGTTGATGGTTTGAAATCGGTGTACTGGAGTAACCATCTGTAGTCTTGCTACATCGAGATTGCCACACCGACGATGTGGAGCTGTTACAATATATGATTTATCATCAAATGCATTGATGATAACAAAATTTAAAAACAAAATTTTTAAATGGCTCACCAAAGTGTGCTTTTGGGAAGGACAAAGCAGGGTAACGCCGACCACTAAATCGTGCTGTAGGTTTGTCAATCCAGAAATGCATTGTACAGTAGCAATGTATATACTAATGGATAAATATTATTATAAATTTAAACTTATTTAATAAACAATCATCAATCCCTGCATCTTGTTCCAAAGAAGGGCATTAAAAACATTGGCATTTGACATATTCCTGATAAGATAAATCTGGAAGAAGCATGAAGAAAGATAAGCTAATTTTAAGCAAGAGAGAAAAGAAAATAAACAATGAAAAAACGTCGAGTAAACAAGTACATACCTCAGGTGTCAATGGAAGTAGATTCGGGCTTGAAATGAAAGCACTCGGCAATCGTGACCATTGCGTTATTGTTATATTATAACGTATTAGCTGGATCACAATAATCTCAAGCCGAGCGCTTAGCTTTTTCGTTAGATAACTTGCGCTGAATGAGATTGTGCGAATCTATTAGCAGTGGATTTGCAAAAGCTTGGAATGAGCCGCATAAGTTTATAGCGAGAGAAGGTCGATATTACGCACGCGTTCGAGAGCTTGATACTACCGAGTTTACTGCACGCGATGCATTTTCTCCGTCTGTCCAGTATTATTTTCCGACGCACTCGCGACTCGTATGAGCGTCTCGCCAGTTTTATACGCAGCCGAGAGAAAAACTAGTTTTCTATTTTTTTGTTATGATAGAAAGATTATATATTATGTATATTATATAGACAAGTACTGGATAAAAGAAAGAAAGCGCGCGTTGATTCCGAGTCTTATATATATATATATATATTATTTATTACTGTGCGCGGCGTGCAGAGAATATACAAGTATTTTAGTGCGTCTATGTTGTGCGCGATCTACTACTATAACTGGTGATGCTGCTGAGATGATGCTCGCGTGAATCGCGCCGTCGTGCGTCGTCCATTCTCAGAGCTGATGCTGCAGAGTGTTCACGCTGCTCCAAACTCGTCCAAGCTCACTCCGCGATGATCGCGACCCGGGCTTGCATCTTGGCGCGCGCGCACTGCACTTTACACATCACGCTTCTTTATCGCTATATAGTCTACTATAGTAGATAAATGCACACATCCACTATATGCGCACTCTCGCTGCCGCGTACAATTCGCAAATTGCACGGGCCACTAGCTCGTATACGGCACTGCGCTCGCTCATAAACACAGGCTATAATATGAAAGCGTCTATTGGGACCTATACGCGTGTAAAAAACTACAATTTTCGTGTAAAATTCCGTGGGTAACGTAGATTTGTCCGTGAATATTGTACCGTGACTGTCCGTGATGTGTCAGAGAATCATTGACGTAACTTTTCGTAATAAATTTAAGAAACTGTAATTAGATTACAATTTGCAAATTTCACTTGTTATTAATCATATTAGGCTTTTTTACTTCTGACGTCACAGCCCACGTGACCTGCCTTGGGGGTACAACAGATCCAATGACTGTAATTTTAATTAAAT